>JACDNR010000064.1:0-44081 GCA_013421045.1 Propylea japonica | reverse complement strand
AGGTTGGCATCTGAGATAGAAGCTACTATTAACCATATAAGAGACAACAAGTATGAAATTAGAGATGAGATTAGACCATTACTGAGAAAAGAACTAAATAACTAAAGAAAACCAAAAAGTTGGGTGAAGGGCATTTTAATGACCAAGTCATTAAGTCAATTAGAGGGAAAATTGAAAGGAATAAACTCACAATAACTAAGGCAGACAAAGGTAATTGCTTGATAATTATAAGTACAGAAGATTATAATAAAAAAAGTGTTGAGTTTTTTATCGGAAAATAATATAAAAGAAAAAAAGATATCTATATCAAAATAATACAAAGGATAAAGGAAATTACAAAAAGGATTCCTGATACCTCAGAGTTAAGAAATATCAAAAGTATAAAGTTGACAACACTAGAATTCCAAGATTATATGGCCTCATGAAAATTCACAAGAGCACAATTTTGGATGAAATACCAATAAGACCAGTTGTATCGTGTTGTAATGCTCCAACATATCAGTTGTCTAAATGGTTAAACAACTTTTTAAAGAGAGAAAACTGATTTTTCACCATCATATACAATAAAGAACACCCTAGATTTGGTTAACAAAATTAAAGATAAAAAGTGGAAGATCACTACAAAATTAGAACATTAGACATAGAGAACCTATATACCAATGTACCGACATGGACATTAAGAGAATTATAGAAGAAGATCTTATCCAATCTAAT
Organism: Propylea japonica; assembly: GCA_013421045.1. Classification (NCBI taxonomy): domain Eukaryota; kingdom Metazoa; phylum Arthropoda; class Insecta; order Coleoptera; family Coccinellidae; genus Propylea; species Propylea japonica. Next base: position 43,367 of record JACDNR010000064.1, on the reverse strand, counting down.
CTACCAGATGATACAGTTAATAGTATGCCAGATTTTAAATTTGTGTCTGACACAAAATTTTTCCAGTTCAATAACAAAATATTTGAACAGATACTGGGTTTAGCGATGGGAAGTCCAGTAGCCCCATATTTAGCAGATAGGTACATGGACTATTTTGAAAAAACTTATTTTCAACGAGGGTAATGTCTTTTCTTTATTCATTGTCTACTATCATCGTTATGTGGATGATATTATAATCTTGTGGGGAGGAACTGACCAAGAATTCGAGGAATTCGTTTTATATTTGAACAGTTGTGTAGACACGATAAAGTTTAAGAATGAACATATAAATGATAAAGAATGTAATTTCTTGGATCTTAACATCAAGTTGTCGGATGGCAGTCACCTTTGACATTTTCAGGAAGCCAACACATACAGACATGTCAATTGACATAACCTCCCAACACCATTGGAACCATAAGTTAGCAGTTTTCAATAGTTTGTTGGAAAGACTTGTGAATGTACCATTGATTGAAGACAATTTTAATAAGGAAGTTGGAATAATAAAACAGATAGCAAGAAAAAACAACTTTGACGATCATCATTGATAGAATGTTAAATAAAAAAATTGCACAGGTGCTTATTGAGGTGTCATTTTCCTATGAGTCAACCAAGAATTGAAGATAAAAGATATTTCCCTCTAAGCTACATTGGAACTTTGTCGAGTAGGGTTGCGAAGTTTTTGGAGAGGGACAGTACTATAAAGATAGCCTTCAGACCAACCAACAATTTAGGAAATTTATTCTTCAATAATAAAGATTCTGTTCCCCCATGGAGAAAAGTGGTGTTTACAAACTCATTTGTGACACGTGCGGTGCGCAATGTATATGGAAGGACTAATAGGACGTTCAATCAAAGAATCAAGGAACATTTGAGATTTTGAGGCTGGGTCCTCATTATGACGATTCCATTTCGGCAATCACCTATTTAAGGAGGGTCATCATTTTGTACCGGAAACAGGTTTCAAAATATTACACACAGGCACTAATTGCTTGTTGGTAGATTATTTGGAAAAATGAAATTGAAATTATAAAACATAGGAAATTATATCCATCTTTAGTTTTGTATTCTCAAGTGGACTTGTTGAGATGTATGTGATGAACGCTATTTTGTAAAAATGTTTAATACGTATATATCTTCTTCTTCATTAGTCTTAGCAAGTGGAGACTATTGTGAATTTTTGTGGTTCATGAGAAGTTTGGTTTGTGCTCTGTGCTCTTAACCTATAAATGTTCGTTTTGACTGCATTGTTTTGTTGAAGTTTTTAGCTGGAATTGATGCAATTGTACTCGAATTTGAATCTTATGTATCTCATTTTAGAATTGACGACCTTGTTGAGAATAGCATAGCGGTAGGTTGCATTGTTTTTCTTTTGATTTTTATAACTGTTTGTGTTTTTCTTGTAGTGTGATAGATTCGGTCTGAGGAGGATGCATTTTTTTACTAATGCGAAACCGGTCACCACGTTTCAATAAATGCTGTTAGGAATTTTGAATTTTCACTGACCCCAAATATTTGACGTTCCTATTTGGACTTTGTTATTTAGGTTGTTTTTTCGAACGTCCTTTATTTTTTAATAGATCATTTATGGGACTTAGTATAGACGAAAATTGTGATATAAAACGCCGGTACCAAGAGCACATACCGATGAACCTTTTAACCTCAGTCGTATTCGTAGGTCTTGGATAATCAACATCGACTGAACTTTGTCAGGATCTGTACTTATACCGCTAGAACTTACAATGAAACCCAAATATTTTAAAGAAGATTTAAAGAAATCACATTTACTCAAATAATTGTTAGGTTGGCGTCTTTCAAAATTGATTTTACTTCTTCCAGTATTTTCAATGTTCCTCGAATGTTTCAGATATGATAATGAAATCGTCAAGATAAGTGAAAATATTAGGTTCATATTTAGGCCCAAAAAGCCGATCAACTAGTCGTTGCTGACATTGTGCTGCATTTCGCAACCCAAAAGGAAGGACCTTAAATTGGAAAGAACCTCTACCTGGCACATTGAATGAAGTTTTTTCTTTGGAACTTTCTTCTAAAGGAATTTGCCAGAAAGCTGATCGAAAATCCAATGAAGATATGTATTTTGCATTTCTCAACATGTTTAAAATTCTATCTATCCTTGGTAATGGATAGCTATCGTGAATAGTTATTTCATTTAGTTTTCGTCCATCAAAACAAAAACGGTATTGATTTGGCTCTTTGCGTTTCACTAATAGGACAGGTGAACAATAGGGACTATTTGAGGGTTCAATTACTCCCAATTTCAACATTTCATCTATATGTTCGTTCAAGATTTTCAACATTGGAGGTGACATAAGATATTGCCGTTGTCTGAAAGGTTCGTGTTCTTTAGTCACTATTTTTGCAGTTATTTTATTGGTAAGTCCTAACCTATTTTCGCTATCAACGTCATGAAAAGATTTGATAGTAATTAATGCTTTTTCACGCTGTTCACCGGGTAATGCGTCAAAACTGAAAAGAGGATGAGTCTTATTTGACGAGATATTATGAGAAGCATTGATTACATTGGCGTGGACATTCCAAATATTGTTTTTGAAATCGATATTCACTCCAAGAGATTACAGAAATCACTGCCTAGAATTAACTCGTGTTCCAGTCCAGGAACTATTAGAGCCTTTATAATTTTACAAGTTTTATTAACAGTTAGAGGAAGCTCAACCATACTATTTACAACTTGTTTTGTGCCATCTGCCATCACAACATGTGGTACATTTGAAGGAATTTTTCTTAAATTCAAATTTTCCAGCCAAACGAAACCCTTGACACCAATAATTGAAATATTTGCTCCCGAATCTAATAGTGCTTTGATAGAAACATCAAAATATCAACTTGAATATAAGGACGGTTATCAGAACAATTATTTTTCAAAATAACAGGTGCTAATTAATTTGAGGTGGGTTCTTGAGAATAAATTCTTTAATTTTTTTCAGCATAAATTGAAATCCTTTTGATCAAATTTAGCATTTCGAAATTTTTCTTGCAGAAGATCCGCTCGGCTGTGTGGTGGATCTTCTGCCCAGTTAGTTTTTTGAGCATGATGGACAGTTCAACTTAGTGACATTTGGAGTTCCACAACCAAAACAAAAACGTCTTCTGGCATTGCGACAGTTTTGATATGTATGATTCGTTTATTACAATTCCAACAAAAAAACTTTCTTATCATTCAACAATGATTTTTCTGCAGATGCGATATTAACCCTTGAATTTCTATATTCACCAGTATTATTGATTGATTCTGGCAATTTAACTTAGAGAGGTTTTTTGAACTATTGTTCGATGTTGATGGCCCAGATGTGTCAACATATGATAATTCGGGTTCTAAAAGGAACTTTGTTTGGAAGAACTTAAATTTTGATTTTTGTTCTTTATGAAAGAAGCAACTTCCAACTTTTCACAAAGTTTGATAAGGGAAGGGAAATCATCGATATCAACCAATGCTAATTGAGAAAACATATTCTGGAAGTAGATTATTTCTAATGATTTATTTTAGTATGTTCAGATGGAGGATGCGATAATCTGTTGAATAAAGTTTCTATAATGGCAATAAAAATTAAAATTGGTTCTTTTCTTCCTTGTTTTCTGGATTTAATATCCTCCCAAATAACTTCATCGAAATCGGGAGGCAAAAATGTTTTCTTTAATAGTGAAAACTAAAGAAGGCCAGTCCTTGAGTGTAGATCTTATAGTTCTAAACCAACATAAGCCTTATCAGTAAAAAGGTCAATTGCCGAATTAATATTTCGTCTTCTGACACTTTTCTAGAAATTGAAAATTCTGAAACTCTTTCTAAAAAAGGATGTAACAATTTAGCATTACCATTAAACTTTACGTCCCACTTATATACAGGAACTGAATTAGAAGGTGTAGTAGTGATTGATATAAAGTGTGACAAATTGTTGTTAGGAAATGTTTTATCGTCATCAACAGTTTTTTCAGAGTGTAACTTTTATACAACTCAGCTTCTATTGCTAACGCAGTGGCTAATGCTTCATTTTTGAACTCTTTTTCATTATCTTTGGTAACATCAATAGGCATTCTCTTTATACGATTAGAAATATGCGATAAACGAGATTTAGACCTTTTGAAAATTGAATCATTTTCATCACCCTCAAAATCTTCGACAAGTACTTGTATTGATTGCAAAAAGTACCAGAGATTACTTCACGCTCTTTCTCAAATTCATATGTTGGATCGCTCAAAGTCACACCTTGATTACATTTTTCCTTAGCTAATAATCGGGATAATATCTTTCTTTTTTCATCTTGTACTCTAGATGAAACAACACCTCTAATACGTAATTCATAATTGAGTTCATCTACAAGTAAATGAACAGGTTTAAATTCTTCTTCCATATTTCAACAATATATGTGATACGAAAGAATAAAACCAACAGTTATACGAATTCAAAATTAAATTTCAAATTTTCAACATAAACATATGAGATAAATATTCAGTGATAAATATTCTCAGTAAACCATGAATTTCAATATTATTAATTCGAAGTGATCTAAACGGAAATCTGGTATTGTTTACTATATGTACAAAAATTATCAGCATATGTTACCTATGCGAATTTTGTTGATATGTACCGGAATATTTTCCGAACTCTCCAGAATTTTATAATTTCAACAGATGCAATGACAATAATTTCATAACTTATTCAAAAAAATTATTCCGAGCAATCCATAGGATATTATAAGTCAATAAAAAAATTATCCCCTCTAGATATACCTCACACACGATATATTCCATAGAAAATTTATATGAATGATATTTTTCAATTAAATTAGCAAAATCAGTACAGAAAACCCCTCAGGCCCCACGTTGGGCGCCATTTTTTGCCACCTCCTTTGTGTTTTGTTGATGTTAACAAATTATTATTTGAACTGGGCAAAATGCAATTGGCAGCTGTTGTAGCCTTGGAGAGCTAGGTCGCGGATAAGGAGGGTGGATTTGTTCTTTAAATGAAATTTAAATAAAATTATTGGGCGCCACCAGATTTCTAATTCACAAAATGTTTTATAAATGATTAATGTTGAAAAATTACACAAAATCTGGAAAGTGTAGTAGGTATATTCAAAATTGAATATATCGTATGTGAGGAAAATTAAATGATCGAAAGAAAAACACATATTTAATACATCTATTAAACCAAAATCCCTAACAACCCAAGGTACCTTGTTGAAGTTTATCCTAATTCTAATTTGAATTATCCTATTTCTAATTTTGTACAGGTTATTCTAAAAAATACTTCGAAATTTTCAGATCTGACCTTTTTCTTTGTGTCGATTTTGAATTCCTGCCACAATCCTTTTAGTAGGCTGTTTCCTGCCTTGTCCATTGAAAAGCATACAAATCTTAAACAGTGGTCCTTTTCAAAAAGTCCATCAATTCCGATGTTTGAAAAGAAACTCGTTTCGATAGCTCCCTTAGTCCCTACATAGATATAATTAACAAGATATCATATATCATCTTATATACCATAATTATTATTTAACATGACTACTTCTTGGAGAAATATAAACACTAATATGACTTACCCCTTATAGGAGGAAAGCTAATAAAAATCTTGAATTCCTTATAATGATACAATAATTATTGTACAGTTTGAAACATCCAAATCGGTATATTATGTAAATGGAGTAGATATACGAATAGATATCCTCAAACAACTAAAATATAATTAGTGAATTAGAGAAAGGACGTGAAACCTTCTGTTGTTGCACTTACGCATTAACTGATGAAACATATATTAACACCCTCAATTCCAGGATGTAGATAGTAATTGAAACTCGATATAGATATTTGAAGAAAAGTAACAAATTTAAATATCCAGGAAAGCACATGAGTCTCTCACATCAAATCTCTTTCTGCAATTTTTTAACAGACATCTTCACATATGTAATTTTGGAGATTGTGCGCAACAGGCGCCGGCGCATGGAAATAAAAGAAAACTTTGTAACATTTGAATGTTACAAAGTATTTTGTTCTTTTCTGTGATTCCTTTAATAATTCTCGTAGGTAGGTTACTTCGATGTTTAAAATGCTTCTCCTTTTGGAGTTCGCTGATTTCTCTTGCCATTTTGTTTACATTGACATCTTCATGCTTGCAAATCGCAGATTTTTGATTTGCAGTCTGTTCTAAGCACTTAGGGTAGAATATTTCCAAGCATCTATAACATTTAACTGGTTCAACCACTTTCTTTCTGCACTGATGGATGCATGTATTTTCACCTTCTTTGCCACTTTTTACAGAGTCGCTTTCAACCGCGTCGTCTTCGCCCGCCATTTTTGATTTACTATCTACTACTGTACCTAATGCTTTCAATTTTAGGACTCAAAGTCTTCTTAACGAGATTTAAAAACGGAATATTTCCAATAGTTGGCGATGTTGTTACAAACTTTACATACATTAAGTATTCAACGTTCCAAACTAATAGCAATCGTTATCTCACGTTCAATATGAATAAGTCGAATTCAACTTCACAATTTTAAAGTATTGAAATGAAAGTATCGAAACTACTGCATAAATTCGTGTCAGTTATATTCTTCATTGATGTAATCCAATTAATTCAATATAAAACATGAACTTGCAAGTACTTGTTTCATCCGATGTCTCATTCCTAATTTCCTTTCATTAAAATTGTCATGTTTTTTATTCCATATCTCAAAGTCTTCATAAGAAGCCTTAAAGAAATGTTTCCTTTTCAAATCCAATAACAGTCTGATTTTATCTCACTTTCAACATGAAATGTCGAGTTCATCTAAACAATTATACAGTATTGAAATGAAATGTTGGTCCTCCGGTCACGTCCAGCTGTCAGAAATGCTCGTAACCTATTCTGTTCTGCAGGTATCGTGCTTACGAATGGATAGAATTTCTTTTTAGGATTTTTCTCATAAGTCAGTGAATATATTATTTTGAGACCGTTTCCTGCCAAAAAAAAAAAACGAAAAAGTACTCATAAATTGATTACTTATGATTTATTAGATGCAAATATCATTTACAGAATTTTTATACTCCATTTTCTTGGAAGGTTGATTTCAACAAATATTAGCCTACTGAGTACTTTTTCTTTCGTTTATTACTTAAGTAGTTTAAGTAATAGATTGGTTTTCGAAACCAAATAGGTTAGAGAAATGTGATTGCGACTTTTTAATCTGTAAACTATGTCAACTGTCTCTACAAGATTAATAGTTATTCAATCAACTGATTCATTGATGAAGTTCAGATATTTTAACGCGCTCGCTCCGTTAAAAGTTCGGTTGGCACGGAATTGCATAGGTTAAAAAAGTTGTTCCTATACTAACTTCACTGCAGGGTAGTGTGTATGTAAATCAGTGAGAATCACATGAAATAAAAACCTACGCAAGTAGTGTAATTGAGAAACTACGAATGTAGTGTAGAGGTAAACTACGCTGGTGGCGTAAAGTTACTACCAACGACGAATTGTCGTTGATGCCTAAAAGAAAAGAATCCATAAATTGTTTAGATTAATAGACGGGTTGATTACAAGGTTTTTTCCGACGACCACATCATGAATTGAGTATAAATTCTTGATTGATGTACATTCTTTTTGGCACAGACATTCATTTAACATAATATACATTTCTATGTTCCAGTAGAGTTGTGAAATTACTCGTTTTGCTTCGGAATACTTTGTGTTTGGTTGTCCATGACAACTGCACATTAAAATAGCATAAATTGAACATTAAAATGGGTCATTATCGTTCAGCCTTTTATTTTGAGGTCGACGGAAAAATGTATTTAATCCACTCCTGACCAACCTAATAATTTTATGTACTGTTATGATAAATCAGTATTATTTATTTCGAATTGGAAGAAAGTTATCAAGAATTATTCGAACAGAAACAAAATTCAAATAAGAACAAATTAATCAGTCAAGTGCGTTAGTTGAAATAAATAATGATAACACTCGAACAATCAATGTAAAATTCATCTTAGGAAATAAATGTCATTACAGCACTGATTAATAACGATACAATGGCACAAGGTACATTTTAATGTCTGGTATCTGAAAATTAATTCTTAGCTTTATTTGGACCAATACGTATCCTATACATAGTGTTTAAACTGTACAAAAATAACGGTTTCTGGTCACATTTCACTTCTGCTTTTTGTTCCATTCAGAAATGGTCGTGTTCTGAAAGAGGTATTTAAAAAATGGCAGCTATCCTGCAAAGTTCCGATATTTCGTAGCTATTGCCAATAAGCAAGCATTTCTTGAATAAACCAGAATAAATAATATCGAACGGTTATCTTTTTATATCCATGAGATCGCATTTCTGAATAAAAAAAATGTTTTCGATTTTTCAAAATTTCCTTCACAGAAATCCTCAAAAACTTGAATTAATTCTGGAAATGTATGGCAAATTGGCCATATCGAGAGAAAGGAAGAACATTGCATTGAGCACAAAAAAATAGTCAGATATGACCATTATTGAAAATTGAAATGTTGCACATATGTCTACTTTCAGTAGAATATTGCTCATATTTGGCCTCTATTAAGTTCGTTTATGCTTTGAATCCGAGTTTTGTGTCATACGCAAAAATGATTTTCCCGATGTCACCTAAACGTTATATTCGTTTGTCCAGTTTATGATGACAAACACCCTATATGTTCATAAGTGAAGATATAATTCAAATAATTTTTTTGTCCTTCTCGAGAGGTGAGAATTTTTGGTAGCCAACTTCAATGGGATAAACACAACCTTATGAGTTATTCAATGATCATAATATCTAAGTTAACCACTGAATGCATTAACACATCATTATACTCTCGTTTTAAATTACATAATATTAGTTTTCAAAATTTTATTTTCATCTGAATTGATAATGATGACTTTCACCTTCATTAATTTCTTCCAACAGTATAAATTATTTCCTTAGCATTGAACAATTTTTTTTCAATCAATAGAATGGCAACCATAATAATAAAAAAAATTTGAATAATTATGAATACTTTGTGTGTTTCAATTAGAGTAGACTTCCGATTATCCCAAACCCGATTATTCGAAATCCGCATTATACGAAATGATTCTTAGGATACCTCCGAATTTGTAATATTTTTTGATACACATTGCAACCTTTTACTCTTTTGCGAAGCATTAAAAAAATACATTTGGTGGCGACTTTTAGCCAAAACAGCGACGAAATATTACCAACGTCGTGAGGAAGTTTTACAATCGTTCGGCACGCGTTTGATCTGCGAATATGAAAGTGCTGACATACGTAATACTTATGAACAGATTGACATATTCCTTTCTTTGTTTATTTTCGTAATGAAAATAATATAAATTTTTCTTATACAACATACATCATAGTAGATGATTTCCCCAAACCGCATTATCCAAAATCGATTCGATTAATCCTATTTTGGATAATTGAGAGTCTACTGTATTTATTATTTTCAACCATATAAACTGATTCGTAAGAACAGGGTAGTACCATAAGAGTGACCAAGCACTTTACTTTGTTGTGCAATATTCAATAAATTTTTTATTCTTACCAGTATGTTTTTATCATTAAACTCACTTCCAAAGGTAACTTTTACCAGATTTCAACCCAAATTTCTTTGTTTGGCAATATTGTTGAAGACATACGAAAAAAAATTCATTGAAATTTTCACAGGCCTTCGTGACATCTAATCTTTTCAGGATATGCTCATGGAGCTTTTGAATAAAATTTGTTTTTCCCATAAAAAAGGGAAGTGATTTTCGGTGTTTTTAAACAGGTGGCCACTCTTATGGTACTCTTCTATTCTCATAACAGATCACTCAATTAACAACTAATGAAAATTAATTATTTTTTCATGGCATGTTCATGAATTTTTCTTTTAAGGAACAAGCGAAGCCACAGCTTAGTAGAATGGTTTATACCCAAAATGATTCAATTGGAATGGAATGGAAAGATTCGAGAATTGTTTACAAAAAGAAGCACTTGGTTATATTATGCGCAATCCTTCCTTTTTAACCAATCTCAACATACTATCTACAAATTTTCTAGTACAGATGCCACTGCAGAAATCAATAGCCAATATAGGATACAAAATTATGAATATGAGAATTTGGAAATGAACGTAAATAGTGACTGCGACATGTCGTATGGAAATACATCTAGCACAAATATATTTCAATATTCTATTCAATCCTCCGAAATGTTACAATATCAAATTCAACATCCGAAGAAAGACAGGAACAAAAAGAGGACTATTACAGTAGTAAAAAATATTACTGAGATCCAGTAAAACAAAAAGACATTGATATTATACATACATCAAGAACTGGCTCAAAAGAATCCTTAACAATACAAGACAGAACCAATTGTCAAGAGAAGAATCCCAAAAGATCCAACTTAATATTAGTGCCAATGAAAGATGAAAATATAATGAAACACACTCCATCAATACATCCAATGGATTTCTCTGCTCAAATCAAAGGGGATTCTGAAAGCAGCAAAGAAAACTTAGATGTCAAGTCCAAAAAATGTACATATCCATCAAAACCTCACTATCCAGTAAATAATCCATTGAAATCAGTTGGTCAAGCTGATAGCGGACTTGACAAAAACAATATAAGCCCAGAAGATGTCATATCTAAACAAAATTCGTATAAAAACTTCAAAAGTAATTGTTCAGACCTGGCCAAAGAAATAAATGACATTGATATTCGTCCTAAATTTGCTCTTTTGGACGGTAAATGGATTTACATCGAAACTTGTGATCAGTATGATTTTCAACTGGCATTCAACAAATGGATATTGGTGCAAAAAGGAACAGATGGAAAATGGGTTTCAAAACAGGACGATTTCCAGAAAAATTTTACTTGTTGGAAAAAGCATTTTCCAACATACTCCAATGAAGAGTTAAAACATTCTTTACGTGCCTCCTGCATCAGTTCATTTTTGAAAGCGGTATTCGATACAATTGAGTCTCCAGTAACATACTGGGATTTTCCTGCCACTGTCCCTGACGATATCAGACCTCCAAAACAAATGTTTTTACCGAAGGAAAATTCTGAAAAATGCATTACTCCTGATTGTGAGTATGGTTTTGTTTTCATGGAAAAGAAATGGAAACTAGTTGTTAGAAATAATATCAATAAATGGATGTTGGTGCATAATGGAAGAATTATTTTATGGCAAAATAACAAATGGACTATTGAGCCACCGTCTGTTCTTGAAAAAGTTACTCCTATACCAAATTTAAATGAGTCCAAGAATATGGAACCCGAACTTTTGCCGATTAGAACATTAGAAGAAAATATATTGAAAGTATGTGATTATGAAGTACACGAATTAGACTCAGACAACCCAAATATTCATAAAGAATCAACAGAAGATGAAATGAAATATATATTTAGCTCTGATACTGGACCAGAAGAAACAATTACAACATCAAATTATGAACTCCACACACAAAGTTCTGAAAACCTTATTGGAGTACCAGTGAAATCTGACGAATCTCTTCTAGTTGAAAGATTGATCAAATGGAAAAAAATATTTGAATTTGTACCTTATGTTCCTACATTAGCGTTGATGAAAGGTTGCTGGAAAATTGCATCAGAAAAAGAAGGTCTTAAATTTCATAGAACACAACAAAATAATTGGGTATTATTAGAAAAAAAATCTGAAACAAATAAATGGCAAGTAGTTGATGATGATTTCTGCACAGAACAAAAGTTAGCACAAGAAAAAATTATTCAATGAACCCACTCAGTAAATTTATATTTGATGGAGTTTCCACGCCAGTCACCATGTATGATTTTCCGAGTAGTGTATCTTCAAAATTACTGCCTCCAGGCGAATTGGTGATTGGAAAAGAAAAAATTAAGGTGACCCCACACTCTAATTATGCATATGTGTCTATTAATGGTCGGTGGACTGCGGTAAAAAAAAATAAACAGCATAAATGGGAAGCTGTAAACAATGTAGACAGAATCAAAGTAGAAGAAAAGATTTCGAAATATATCGATACAGGCATCCATGTTGCAGTTGAGTTTGAATCTGAAGATGATAAGAAAATTTCTTCAGCTACTTGTACTCTACAGGAAATAGTGATTGGTACAAAACTAGTTGAACCTTTAACTTATTTCGATCTTGAAGGTTCAGAAGCAAAGAGACCCCCCAGACTAGCTTTAACAGAAGTAAATGGTGAACAGCATTGGCGATATGTTACCCCTGATTCTAAAAAGGGTTTTGTTTTGGAAGATGGTGTTTGGGTGAAGGTAATTCTTTCATCTGGTGAATGGAAAGCAACCAGGCTTAGTGCTTACCAAGGATGTATTGTAGGCTATCTCTTATTCGGCAATGTTTGGGTGATTATGAAGAAATATATTTTCGGTGGTAAATGGTCACCAATTTTCGAAGTCGAAAGAACCCCCATGACTTACTGGAATTATATTGGCCCAGAGGAATTCAAACCTCCACGTAAAGTTTTTATTGCAGAAACTGAAAGGGTCATACATAATAATTCAAACATGGGATTTCTGAAGATGGAAGATGTTTGGATTCTAATGGAAAAAAAAGATAGTGATTGGAAAATTGCCAGAGAAAACGAAAACTTTTGCATTTATAAACTTATCGATGGAGCATGGAGAAAGGTCAAAAGAGATTCAAGGGGTAAATGGTCATTTGAACCGAATATGCAAAAACTTACAAGTTATGAAACATTTAATGGGCTCATAGAATTCACACCTCCTAAAGAAGTTAATTTTTTAACAGGAGGGAAGAAAATTAAGAAAACCATTGATCAAAGTTCTAATATGGGTTTTATATTGAAGAATGGTGTATGGATACTCATGCAGATGAAGCAAGGCGAAATAATTCCAGTTGAAAATTCGGATGGTGAAGCTAATTTTGGCTTCAAACATGATGATGGAAAATTCAAAATAATTAAAATGAATAAAATGGTCAATGGATGAATATGGAAAAATGGCAAAGGAAAAAGCTGAAATAAATGAATCACTTAATATAAATTGCAAATTCAAGGATGCTGTGCCATTAACTTATGATAGGATTCAGATTGATATCCCAAGTAATATGAAACCACCAAAATATGCATTGATAAAAGATTTAATCAATAATAAAATATATTGGCGTTTGGTAGACGAGAACTCAGGATATGGATTTATACGAGAAAACGATATCTGGTTGTTGATGAAATGGACTTCCGAGAAGAAGTGGGTGAAATCTTCTGATGACAATGAAGAAGAATATAGATATAAAGTTATAAATAACCGCTGGATTCCAATGAAAAGTGTACATAATAAATGGTTACCACTATTTGATCCTACAGCAGCTCCTATAATTCCTGATTTATGCGTGGAATCCCCAGAAAAGGATCTTCCGAATAAAATAGAACTGAAAACATCTAACACAAAATCCAAAATTAATGTCATTCCCACATGTGGAATGGGCTATATGCAATATTCAGATGAATTTATATTGATGCGCATGATGTTGGGTGGAGAATGGGCGATTTATGAGCACAATAATGATACCGCTCTGGTTTTTAAAATGGACGATAAGGGCAAATTCATCCAGTCCACACGAAATATCAACTTACTCAATACCGAAAAAGAAACTTCTGATTCAAGCACAATCAATAAAAATGAGAAAATTTTAGACTATACTAACGCACTAGGGACAACTTATGAAAAACCACCACAATACATAAAAATGATGGAAGGGGCGATCATGAAATGGAAAGAAATAAATATAAATGATGGTTTTGGATTCGTTAAAAGGAAATATTGGTTTTTGGTGAAGAAAGAAGGAAATAATTGGACGTTTGTTAATGATAATGAAGGATACAATATAATGGACAATAGATGGATGTTAATGAAAAAAGAAGAGGGCAAATGGGTTTGTTCTGGTGATCCTCGTTCCACACCTAGATGCACTCTAGATAGCGTTGACAATTCAATTTTTCCTATAAGAGTGATAACTTACCTAAACAAACAAACAAGATATATCAATACAGCAAATGACTGTAGCTTGGGGTATATTGTAGACGTATCGAAGGTGTATATTCTCATGAAAGAGCAAGAAGGAACTTGGATCACTATGAAAGATGACTTTGTTGAAGCCCCTACTATGGCTTTCAAATTGGTTAATCATAAATGGCAGAGGGTGAAAAAAGATAAGAATATCGATCAGTGGATACTTTGCCGAAAACAAGTTGAACTGCCTCTTTTACATATTGATATAATTGGAAATCCTAATTTGCTACCACCTCTTGAAATCAGCGTTACCGATTCAAACAATGAAGAACATAAATTGTCTTTCAATATGTTTTCTAATGAAGGGTTCGTGAAGAACCAGGATGTTTGGATTTTGAAAACACCTACTGAGGATGGTTGGTCAAATTATCCTGGGATTTTTGGTAGTTATGGTTATAAAAAGGTTGATGGAAAATTGATTGTAATGGAACAAGCGAATGGTAAATGGGAGGCATACATTCCCATATTGTATCCCATTACTTATCGAGAAACTGTTACCTGGCCTGAGTTTGAACGACCACCTATGGTATTCTGTCTTCAATCAAAAAATTTAGTGATAGAGGCTAACGAAACCTCAAGTTCATATGGATTTGTAAAGAACAAAAATGTTTGGCTTGTCGTAAAGAAAAGAGGTGGTATTTGGAATTTTGAAAAATATTTTGACAAACATATTGCCTATAAGTTAATTAAAAAACGGTGGGTAACTATGGAAAGGAATATTCTGGGAGACTGGATTCCCTGTTTTAATCCAGTCAACACCCCTTATACTCATTTCGACACTATTGGCAAATTCGAAGAAAGGCCCCCACTAAGGATTTTTTTGAATAGTCGAGAGACATGGATCACTGTTTTTCCTTCCAGTAAATTAAGATTCTTTAAAGATAATGATATGTGGGTAGTTTTGAAGAAGAGAAATCCTACTAAATGGGTAAAATATCATGAAGATAATGAACAGTTAGGGTTTAAAATTATTGAGGGTCAATGGAGGAGGTTTACTAAACCTGCACAAGGTGTATGGAAGATCTGTACAAAAGCGATTCCCCCTGTACTTTCATGTGATTTCAACCCAGACAACAAGAATGCACCTCCTAAATCGTTATCTTTTGGAAATTTTTCTAACGGAAAATCTCTTAAGTGTATAAACGTTGGACCAAATTCTGGCAAAGGCTTCATTGAAGATAACGGAGCATGGGTCCTGATGGAAATTTGCCATAAAAAATGGAAGAAGGTCGATCGTTTTCCTTGGCTGAAAGGTACCATCGCTTACATGTTGAAAAACGATGTTTGGAGAATTGTGAAGAAAGATTTTGATGGGTCTTGGAAAAGTGGCTTTATTGACAATAATTCATGGGTATACAACGACTTTCTATTCATGCCTGTAATAAAACCTTTGTTTCAGAAGGATATTGAGAAGTTACCACTTCAAAAAAGACCTCCTAAAGTTTTTGTTATTCACATAAAAGATCTTCCAAAAGCAGTTTCTTTAAAATCTGTTGGATCGGACTTTGGTTTTCAATATTATAAAGGCGCGTGGGTTTTACTAAAGAGAGAAAAAAGCTGGATAGTTGCTGGTGGTATTATCGCATATGAGTTAATCAACCATCGCTGGGTAACAATGAAAATGCAAGATCATCAATGGGTTCCGTTGTACGATCCGATTGCTACACCTATAACACATTTTGAGTCGACCAATCCATTCGACTTCAGACCACCCCTCCGAATAGCCATCCAAGAAAATGGAAAAGATATCTGGAAGGTTATATTCCAAAATTCGGGGTACGGATTCCTTAAAGATGATGACAATTGGATTCTAATGAAGAAACGATGCGACGGTACTTGGGAAAAGCATAGAGATGATCTTTTTGAATTCACTTCGTATAAAATGGTTGATAAACAGTGGACTAGATTCAAGAAAGGAAAAACCGGAAATGGGAGCCTAGAAATTCGTCTTTGCCGGTATTACAATGCGATTTTTCACTTCTTGAGGATAGGAAACCTCCCCCATCTTTCAATAAGAAGTTCCTTATGAAACCTCATGGTACAAATGATAATGAAAATATTTATATCTCCCTTCATCTTTATTCGCAATTCGGTTTTCGAAAAGAAAATGATATATGGATTTTAATGAACTGTGATTCTCATGGATCTTGGACTGAGTACAAGTTCTATCCCAAAGGAACCGATTTATTTGGGTATATAATGAGCAGCAGTGGTTGGAAGCTTCTAAGGAAAAACGAAAATGGGCAGTGGTTGAAGGGTCAATTGGAACACCAAATTGGAGATAATTATGAGTTCATCGAAGAAAAAGTGTTGTTGGATAGAAATACAACAAAGGAAGACGGAACACATAAAGGGGGGAAAGATGTAACATCCAAACATCAATATAGATCTTCAGACAGAAAAATACAGAAGATGGAAGATGAAAGCGAATTTACAGATCTGAGTAGAGTAATGAAAGAAAGTAAAAATAATCGAATATATCAGGACCGCGAAAAAAGGGGAGAAAATAAACAAAATCATAGGGATGTAAATATCACAGAAGAAAATGAAGAAATCATAGAAGTTAATGACAACGATGAAATAAAAGTTGAAAAGGAAAATTCCCAAGAATATATCGATGAAACATTGCAGATCGGCGGAATCAAAAATGAACAAGAAATCGAAAACGTGGAGTATAGGAAATTACGGGCTACAACATTGAAGTTGATAATGAGGCAGCAACCATAGAAATAGGTGGAGATGAACATGCAAGTGAGATCGTTGATGAAAATTCTGTAATGGAAAGAGTTATTGAAAAGGTAGCACAAAAGAGTGAACCAGAAGTCAAAGAAGAATATGAAGGAAAGAAAAAGAGCGTTTTAAACGAAAAAGGAGAATTCGAGGATGAAAGTAAACTAGAAGTGAAGCAACAAGTTAAGGAATATCAAAATGGACGAGAAATTGAAAATTATGTCAAGAAGAGATTTTCTGATTACATTAGCACTATAGCTAGTGGAGGAAATATACTCGAGAATGAAAATGCTAGAAGTATAGAAGATGAAAAGGAATGTTCATTCAAATATCCAATCCTTAATGGACAAAAAGGTAACAGCAATGGGGCACTTGGAATCGAATGTGAGGGAGGAGTCAAAAATTTTTGTGGAATTAAACATAGAATTATAGATACTAAAGAAACATTTGAAGTAGAAAGCGCGTATGGAATGAAGGAAGAAAGGATAAGTGATGAGAGGGACCAACAGCTTGTAAAGAAAAATGAATCTTCACAGATAATTTGTCAAACAAATGAAGATGAAAACCTCAAAGGAAGCGCTTCATCATCAGATATACATATCACGAATCCTGTCAAGTATCACGAATTAGCACAATTTCCTATTGAGGAGAAACCACCAAAAACAATATGTCTCAAAATTCGAGGAACTCATAGAAGAATATCGTTAGCTTCAAAAAAGTCTAAAATAGGATTTCAGTTTCATAATGGCGTCTGGGTCCTCCTAGAGAGTTTATCAGGCAATTGGAAAATTTTGCATAATTCTGCAGGTTTTCCGCTCGCTTACAAACTGATCGATAACCGCTGGGTCAGTATGAGGATAGATAAAAAAGATGGATCTTGGATGCCGACATATGATCCCATAACTACACCGCGTACTTATTTCGACTCAGAAGGTCCCGAATATATTAAACCACCACGAAGAGTGATTTTAAATGAAGAAGGAGTTCTCAAATGGAAAGAAATATCCGAATATTCTGGTTATGGTTTTATGAAAAAAGGGGATATGTGGATTTTGATGAAAAACAACAACAAAAATAACTGGTTCGAATATAGAAATGAAAACCAGGAGATTTGTGCATTTAAGATTCAAGATTTCAAATGGACTAAATTCATTCAAAGGGCCGAAGGAAATTGGAAAATAAGCGTAGAGGATTTACCAGTACTTGGGTGCGATTTCGTTAACACAGAAATGGCACCCCCAGAATATACTCCTTACTTACAAAAAATGCTTGAAAAAGAAATTGAAGATGTTGGATTTCAGTGGGATCGCGGAGCTTGGATTATGATGCAATGTAACGGTAACCAAAATTGGACACCTCTTTTTCGTACCACAAATATCTATGGCTTTGTACGTTCTCAGGGTGAGCTTTGGAATGTCGTGAAAAAAGAGGAATGTGGCAAGTGGACTCAAGTTGAAGTGAACCGTAGTTTTCAATCAGCATTTGAAGATTTATTTACACTAAGAATGAAGAGAGAAGGAGAAACCGTTCAGTCTTGCAATAAAAAAATGAAATTGGAATGTACCGGCGGTACTATCTCTTTGTCAGCGAATAAACAGAATTGTTTTGATGGGCAGCTGGAGTACATTGCAGTCAGTGGAGAAAATGATCATGCTGAACAGCATGAAACATCAAAAGGAAAAATGATTCCTGATGCCATTGTGGATGTGGAAAAAACTTTGGCCAATTCACGTTCTCGAGATCCAGAAATTTTGTCTAAAGTTTTCGAAAGCGTTCGAAAAAGAGAGATTGGAAACCGTTTAGTAAATTCAACAATTGAAAAGGGTGACAGTGATATTCAAGAACCACCTATCAGTGTAATGGAATCAGCAAAACCGATAAGTGCATGTTGCGAAGAAGTAAAAGCAGAGAGGCAAAATGATGTCGAAGTGAAAAAAGGAGAACAACTGAATCCTGTTGAATTGTATCTCGCTGTGAAGCCTGATTGTTGTTTAGGCTGTCCCGAGTTACAGAATCTCTTGCGAGAACATCGACCTCCAAATGTGCCCAATAAGATCATCAGAAAAAAGTTTAGGCTTCCTGACGGGAGTATGAGAATGCTGACCATACCTAAAGCAGTAACTGATTCGGAAAAACCATCAGAACATCGAGCACAGATAAGGAAAAGACGAGGAAGTGATGAAGAACATTCCGACAACAAGAAGACTAAATATAGTTGATTAAAAGAAAAACTTCTTTTGTTTCTTTGGTAGAAATGCGAAAATGAATATTTTATTACTATTGTTATTAGGGGATGTGGACAAAACCATTTGACTATTTGTATCTAGCAGTTGTGGGAACTTTATGAAAATTAATTTTTAACAGTTCCAGTTGTTTGTTCCCTTTCTTTCTGCATTATGTCTGAAATGCATGAAAAAAAGGATAGCAACATAAGCTAGTCGATTTGGTCGAACCTTTTCATAAGTAACTTTTCAGATCAGGTTGACACCGACAACGAATAAATAATAATAATAAATCAAACATCGGATAGAAGGAATAGTGTTCTGATTATTTCATTTGCGTATCAAGTTTGATTTTTTTTCGATGTTTTTTCACTTCTAAGGAGATTTTGGCAACAATAATTTCCTATTAACTTAATTTTTAAGCATATTAAATTTTTCTGGTAATATGGGGATGCAGCGGCGTAGTGACGCGAGAACGGGCCTGTGTTCAAGATATTTTCGGGACCCTACCTTTATCAGCTGCGCTGTCTGCTGAATATCCTGGGTCTCTGCATTTCGAACACACCGGAAACGGATCACTACGCCACTGTGAAGATGTATAAGATACTGAAGGGTGTAAGCAATAGCTAGAACTAATCTGGTACACGGATCAATTTTTCGGGTGGAAAAGTTTGGAGTAATCTTTTCAGTCGTACAATGTTTTCACAAAATTTCATATAATATAGTTTTTCCCCCGATTAGAATTATCAACGAATTTTTGGTTTCCATTTTAACCATTTACTTTTTATTATTGGGCATTATTGAGTTTTTGTGTTATACTGATGTATGATTTCCAAAATAATTTACAAGAGTGGTTCAATACTTGTATCAAAATACCAATGCCTCACTTATTTTGACTGGGTGGCGTGGCTCTCGTGTAATATTTCATGCGGGGAGCAATAAATTGCACCTCGAAGAACGAATAATGTATGTGTAAGCATGTTTTTCACAGGCTGCGACCAACTGGCGTGATTCTCACATTCGTGGAATTCCTTTTTCATTGACATCTAAGGCTTCGACTGTCGTGAAAACGTGCCAAGTTGACGTCATTTAGCTCGTGAAAAACCCGCTTTATGAGTTGAAAGGTGATGGAGTTGGGCAACTGCTTTTTTCACCAATTTAAATGATTATACATTATCCTATCTGAATTTCGTGTGATCGATTTATTATCAGAAATGATAATGAAATAATAATTGATACGAAATTATAATTATTACTTTCAGTTCACGTGTAATAAAGAAAAAACTCCTACAACTTTTCTTCTCATGAATTTTTTACAATAGAGACGAAATCTTGAAATAATAAATTGTCCTGTACCTTTAAGATGTCAACTAGGTCTGATATAGTTTCTTAGGTTTGGAAATAATTATGGTTACTTACAATTGGTTATTTGTCCATGTCGTCTATGCATAAAACATATATGTATGCGCTGTTGTATTATTTTTTCTAAGCCTACTTTGATTACATTCATTCGTGTACCAAAGCTTTTTTGTTCAGTTTATTTTTTTACTTAGGTTTTTATATAAGCTTTTGTTTTGTTTATTTGTTTCAAAATAAAAAGCCTTTATTGTTAATTCATTCTTATGAATATTTTTAGTCCTGTTGTTACAATGAATTTTATATTTCTATTGGACAATTAAAAACATTTGTCATTATTTGACTTTTCATGAGACTTACACTATATTAAAATCAGAAGTTTCCTCACAGAAATCATTTCCTGATAAACAATATTAAGGAAACGATCTGAAAATGAGATATTATACTCGATTAAATATGAATATAAAGGAATACAAAGAATTGAAGAAAAGTTTCAAAAGTCTCATTAAAGTAGTTCTGCGTATGATAAAAAAAGTAATTTATTAAAATTGATATTATTGACAAAAGAAGAAATGAACTATCGAATTAAAAATTCAAGAAAGCCCTGACATGAGGTCAGGAGCTTTCGCGCGCTTGCATATCGCCAAATATAACTTCCGAAAGGAGCAACTTCAAATCTTTTGAATTTTGAAGATAGGTTTAACAGTTGAACAGGAAAATTGTATTCATGAAGGAATAGAATTAAACCAATAGCACAAGGATATTCAAATTTGATTAATCTTGTTTGCAATGTGAACAAAAGCGCAAAAACTTCCGACTTCACACCATATAGTGGAAAATAAAACATTGAATTCGAAAATATGGAAAAAATAAAAAAATTTCATAACATCAGGCCGAGGTTCGAACGCAGGATCCCTCGCATGTCAGGTAGGTAGTACTCTTATCACTAGCTCTGATGTATTGCTCGTCTAATATCTTCTTTTTTATATGTTGTTTTATATGCGTTCATTTGAATATGAGCGTTAAATTCATAAATAATGTAAATGAACCCGAAAATTTTTAAGGAGTTATTCAACGCGGCATAGAGACGCAGGGACGGACCGAAGCAAAATTTTTTGGGGGGGAAAGATTCGAAAACTTGTGTTGATGGCTTGGAAAACCGATGGTGGAAGGGGATGTTATTTTTTTCTGAGAGCATTAAAAATAATAATTTGAAATTCTGTGGTGATACTATTTTAATTTTGTACTACCAGCCCAACTAACAATTTATGTTTTATAAATGTCCTGGGAACGTTTACAGAACATTTTTTATAAAATATCAATGTCGCTATAAACGTTTTAACAACGTTTACACAACTACTATAAAACCAAAAAGGGCGCACTCTTGTGCAGCAATTTTGTTCTTTAGTTTATTTTATTATGGCTTCCACAGCTTTTACCGGATAATTGTGTAAACATTTATAAAATAATTATAAAACATAGTTTGCAACAATTATAAAATAGTTTCATTGAAAACAGTTATAGGATGAAATATTACTTTTTGTTGCTAAAGTATACCCTCTGAGAATAATTTATTTTTAATGGTCCTTAAGACAACAAAAAGGCAAGTAAAGTACATATGTTTGAGTTATATTTGTCACTAAGTCAGCCATAATACATTTAGTCCTGATAAATAGGTACATACCCAATACCAGACAGACAAAAATTCCACTTGCTATCTGACAGTTGATTTTACTGCCAAAGAAATTTTTCTGTATAATATATGGGACATGTATAACAAAATTTTCAAGCGCTGCAAAGATCTTGGTTTTTATAGAGTTTTACGAGAAAAGGTCAAAAATATAATGGTGTATTTTTCCCTCATTTTGACCTGTTATGTAATAAAATATTTCAAAGAATGCATCTTTTACAATTATATGAATACTAAAGTAGTCAGTTAATGCATTTCATCATTAAAAAATAATTTTTTGTAGTACACCTAATAATGGCCGCTGTAAACTGGAATTAGAACAACACAAAATATGGCTGCCATGTTATAAAATACTTTTCCACCTTGAGAGTTTTTATAAAATATGTTCCCTCTATGAGAGAGTTTTATAAAAATATTTCAATCTGTTGGTATATATTCGTTATACAGAGACGTACTGCAAGAAAAAAGGGTCGGTAAAAAAAACATAATTATACTTGTAGACCTATACCGGGTGTCAACAGAATATGGAAACACGCTAGCATTCGAGTACTTTTCATGTTATCGATTTCGTTTTTTTTAATGTGAAATACATTCGGATGGGAACAATTCAACTCAGAGAAAATGTACTTAAGTATTCCGGTTTTACCGGAAATGAATCAGTTCTTTGGTTTTCAAATGGCACACTAGGTATATTTTCTCATATACTCATTATACACCTCATTCTTAGTACAACGATGTGTCAGTTATCAACCATTTGGTTCAACAGCATCACTTGAAGTAGGTACAATCATTTGATTTATCTGATGGCGGGTCACCTGTTGCTTCCTTTATAGGGAGATCCGGTGCCGGTATATTATTACAAATAATAAATTCATCACCAATAATTTTGGTAGCATTTTTTAACTTTTCTGTAATATGCTCCACTCTTTTTAGCTTTCTTCGATTTACTAGCGAATTCATTATAATAAAGAGTTCACGAGCGTGTCATGCACTTCAAGATCAAAAAATAATAGTAAAATAGCGATTTGTTTTATAAATGTATCAATAAATGCTTCTGAGTCCTCACAAACTTTTCTGTTTTATAATTATTTTATATGATTTGTATTATGACAGAGTTCATTATAATTATAGAATAGTTTTTTTAATGTGGCTTCTGAGTGCAATTGCTTTAGACAGCAGTAATATCAAAAAGAAAACATTAATAAATTAATTTTATAAATGTTTTACATAGCGCTTATAAAACAGTTTTATAGATGTTCGCAAAAGAACAAACTAGTATCAGATAACACCGGTATAAATCTATTATGAAACAAAATTGTTCGGTAGGCTGACATGTTTCTAACAATTGTTGTGTAAACGTTTATAAAACAATATTATGACTTGTCGTAAAACTGTTTTATATTTTTGCACTAAGAACGTTCTTACGACTATCTTATAAAGCAAAATACTTCTCAAAAGCTCAATTGTGTCCCTGACAATTTCAATAAAACAAAATTGCTTTCGACGAGCAGTCATAAAGCAATTATAAAATAAAACAGCACGAACAGTTAGGAATTATAAAATATCTGTGCTAGTTGGGAGATCAACACTCTTCGTCTTCAGGATTCTGAAAAAATATGGTTCTTTCATTACGAAAACAGTGAAAAGGCTTTTGACTCGTATATGATGATTACAACAGAGATCTATTTAAAGATATGAACTAATAATATCATCGCCATAGAAAATTATCATAGAAAGTTCTTAAATTATTAGAAGTTTAGGTATATGTTCTACAACTTTTTTTTCAAAAATCGTAAAATTATTCCAGTTTCATGAAATATAGCAGACATGAGCACCTCATGAATTCTGAATTTCATATCCACAGGATAAGCAGTTATTAAGATAAGGAAAATATTTCAGTGACAATAACTACTGAACTGGCGACCTGGCCCGCTGAAGAACTAATGAGATATTCAGGACCACACATATCCTGAAAACTTTCAAACTCTTTCCTTCCGAAGGTTATGTGTGTTTGATTCTAGACCAGCAATACTAGCCAGAATTGTTATATTTTTCAAAATCTGTTGATGTTTCGATTCTGACGAAATGTAGGACGAATATGATCGTCGCTGACCTAGTTTGACATTGATTGGATTCCAATAACGGTTAAAATTACAGACATTTGGGTTAAACGACCACACCGCTGTTCCCTAGAAACAAGCGCGAAAAAAATACTGTCCGATATTTTAAATTTTTTTTGAAGAAGTCAAATTAATTTCTAATTTATGACATTTTTTCGGAATATGTTTTCCAATTTAATTGAAATTTCTAAATCTGTTCTGGAATTGTGCAAACTGTTTCCAGAATTTTTTCCGACTGCTTCGGAAATTCACCAACTGCTTCGAACTTCACAAACTCTGATCCATTTCTGGCACGCCCCTAGACCATATACTTATGAACTCTATACTGCTTACGTGAAATAAAAGTTGAAGCAATCTAGTTGCCATTTGCGATGGCCCCTTCAATCATCTGCGCATGAGCAAACTCGAAATTTGACAAGACGTGTAAAATTGAGGTTATGATTTTCAGTTATTTTCATTTCTTCTTCTTCTTCTTCTAGTTGCCAATCACCGGCATACAAGCAGTCCCCTTGCGGCTTGCACCAACCGGGGAAATAGCTGGGCTCAGCAGTGATGCTATGTACCCAATATCAGTATAAAATGCCAAACGGGAACGGAACAGCCTTATGCATCCAATGGGTTGATTCCCGGGACTGGGGAGTCTAGAATGAACTTATATCAACGCAAATTAACTAATTTTTGATTATCCCAACTTGTACAAAAATCATTTTCAATGTGAAGCAGTGATATGTGATGGGTTGCAAACAATTGGATTCACACAAAGGGACATCAAACATGCTGACAATATTTAAGCCTGTATACATCAATAAAAATTTTAATCTGACTAGTGGACCGAAAAGTAAAAATTGCCTTATAGGCAGCCAAATTTTCCGAAAACAAAACCTCGTATATATTAAGGGAAACCTGAAGCTCATCTTGGAAAGTTTGTTATGGAATAATCTATATTGGGAGGTAAAATTAGGGCAATCAAAAAACAAATGGAGATAGTTTGAGGCCCCACCGCAGACGCACAAGGGAGAGTCCACAATCCTCAACCTAAACAAGTGCTCAGGAGAACAACAGTGGCCAGAGCGAAGCCTGCAAATAGTGGAGATGAATTTTCTAGTCTTATCCACTCCTCGGAACCATTGCCTACTGTATGGGGAGTAATCAATCATCTGGGCATATGTCCTACCCTTAACAGCGCCCAACCTACCAAAAATTGAGCACCGCTTCGTCCTAAGATCCCTTTTGAGAAGTGGACAAAGTGACTCGGGCCCTGCTTCTATTAACTGAGGCACCGCAATCGATCTGCCCTCATTTGCCAATTGATCCGCTTTATCATTACCAACAATATGGGAATGACTCGGTACCCACACAAGAGAAATCCTCAAGCAATTGTTCCTTGCAACCATAAATTTCTCTATCAAATCTACCATATTAATGTCTATGCTAGAGGTGAAATTCCTTGCTTTTATAAATTGTAGGCAGCTAAGAGAGTCACTCACAATCAGGGCTCTGCCAATCCTATTTGCAATGACAACATCAAACGCAGCACTAATAGCATGCATCTCCGCTAGAAAAATAGACCAGTGGTCTGGAAGCCTACCTGAAATGTTCACTGAAAGAGATGGACAGTAAACACCATAGCCCACCAGCGAGCAGCCCACAGAAGCGTCCGTGAAGAGGAGAGCATGGCCAGGAAACTTGCTCTCAACCAGGTCCAAGAAGTCAGAATTATTGGAAATGGCACTTTTAGGTAAACCAGATAAGTACACTGGGACAATGCAAGTCCTCACAGGGGTTGACATCTCAAAATACGGAAGCCACTTCGCTCTCCATAAACACGCCTTTTGGGGACCAACTCTAAGAAGGACTCTATGTAAGGGGGGATCGTATCATTGTACCATAGACCACTAAGTTGATCCACACCGTCCAGTAATCCCAATAGAGGGTGGCTTTCAAATCGTAGGACTTTCGAGATGTATTTTAAAGCCAGCCATTTTCTTCTTATGTTAAGAGGGGTCTCGGCAGACTCCGAAAGTAGGATGTTCGTTGGCGTTGACTTCATCATGCCTAGGACCAATCTTAAGGAAGCAAATTGGACACGATCTAACTTGGTCAGAGTAGCCTTGGCACATCTACCAAATGTCAATGAAGCATAATCTAAATGAGGACGAACTAATGCCTTATACAGGAGTAGAAGATTATTGGGATGAGCTCCCCAATAAATACCTGAAACATATTTTAGGATATTAAGAGCATTCATAGCCTTCGAGGAAGCTGCATCAACTTGGGGCTTCCGCTTAAGTTTCCGGTCTATAACTATACCCAGATATTTAACAGTTGTCTTCCATGGGATCGCAGAGGAGCCCTGTTCCAAATTAGCTCTATAAACATGAGTAGTAAAAAGCGTGATGGCATCATTGACAGATCTGCCTCTCCTGAAACCAAAGACATTTGCATCCCCCAATCTCTTCTCTATTATTGGTTCAATTCTAACCTTTATCATCTTTTCAAAAATTTTTGTTATACAAGGAGCTAAAGAAATAGGACGATAACTGCTGGCCAGCAGTGATTTGTACGAACTAGGAAGGTTGGCGTACATGGGATAACCCAAGCCGTCAAGACCGGGAGCTGAATTTCTAGAAGATTTGAGAATTAGGTCCAGTTCACCTAAAGTAAACTTGTCAGGAGCATGAGAACCTTGATATGGGACATTGAAACAGCAACTACCGTTAGATTCGCCCAATAGACTACGCGAAAGACTATCAGGTATAGGAGGTGACATATTGGAATAATTGGTCTTACCAGAAAACTTCCCAATCTGTTTCCAAGACTTCGAGGAAGAAGAAAAGTTCAGTTCCTGACAAAAGGATCTGAAGGATTCTCTCTTAACATGCCTTATTTTATTCCGAGCCAAAGCTTTCAGCCTCCTAGCCTCAGTCCAGTTCTCCATTGATGGATGAGCAAGATATTGAACAAGGACATCTCTTCTCAATTTAACAGCATTTTCGACAACCTCATTCCACCACACAACTCTATACTTCCTCGAGGATGCACCCCTAGAACGAGGAACTCCACTATCAGCACTCTCAGTCATTGCCTCAATAAGATGTTCTGCCGAGTCAATAGTATCTCTCCTCAAGATCAGAATGCAAAAGAAAATTTAAGAAGCTAATACCTCTTGAGTTACAAACACCTGATCCCCAAGAAGTGTGTTGGGTATTTAAGTCCCCAACCCAAATCGTACGCTTACCAGAACAGGCCTGATCAAATACATCCCAAACAGAGCTTGGAATATTGACCCTGGGAGGAAGGTAGGACAAAATAACAGAGACACTGCCACCAAGGCAAGCGCCTAAAACTTGGCAGTCCTGGGGAAGAAGAGAAGAGTTAATAGTCATAGTTTCAACAGGAATATGAGCCTTGATTGCCAACGCAATACCTCCAAAACCATCATGCCTTTCCTCGCGAATAATTCTATACCCCGATAATGAAAAATTACTCTCAACCTCAAGAACGTCTCCGAGAGGGCCACAACATCAGGATCAAAATCTTTAAGTAGAATCTTTAAATTGTTGAAATTTGAGTTAACTGACCTAATGTTCCAATGAACAATACTCAAATGTCTTTGTGTTTCCATAAATAGTTAAAAAAATTAAATAATTAAGGAGATAGAAGCAGGGGGACAAAAGGTTACAGAGGAGAAAAGACGTCCTCCATAGTAACTTCTGTCTCCTCTGTTTCTTCAATACTTTGCGTGAATTGACCCTTCGAATTTTTTGCACTATTAGGGGAATCATTTGCGTTACGGTAAACTTCTGCCGATACAACCCATTTGCTGGGAGTAGTATCCTCTATAGGTGAGAGGGGGAGAGAAAGTGCAGAGGGAAAGCTGAGATCACTATATGATGGTTTATAAGAGAGAAGACAACTATCATGTGCTTTCTTATCATACACTTGCCTAGAGGGAGGTACTTTTCTCTTCTGTCCATTAGAGCTGCTTGACCTTTGTGAATAGGTGCGAGATGGAGTGGACCTAGCTATCGAGGAATACGACTGTTGGCTACTTGAGAATGCCGGGGGTTGAGAATTCTGAGGAGAAGCCCTTAAGCTTGGGAAATTTGGAGAACTCTGGGGAAAAGGTTCTTTAGAATTTTTATTGGCTTCGTAGAATGAAATATTATACATAGCCATGGACTCCTTTATACTCCTTTGGCGACTACATTCTCTACATGTCCGATCATTTGAACAATGAGCTTCATTACAAAATACACAATTTAATGGGTTATTACAATGTTCATCTCTTGAATGAGAGCCACCACATTTGTAGCAGCGAAAAGAGCCTCTGCATAGATTTTGACATGCCCATACCGAAGGCAATTCATACATTGGATAACCGGTTGGATGTACATAGAAACAGGGGTAATAGTATTGAAAAGAGTTCATTCTTTTGGTAAAATATTACCTTCAAATGATATGACACAGGTAGTAGTGGGCACGTATGTTATACCCTCATCATTTTTAACCCTTCTATTCAATCTACGCATTTTCAACACTTTACAATCAGGATTGGAACCTGCACCATACTTCAATATGTCATCCTCACTAATGTCGAGGCCAATGTCCCGAACTACACCCATTGTTGATACCATCCTAGAAGGAATATACACACTATACTTGTTCTTATCAAGTGCATTATTAGCCAGGAAATAATTAGCCCTATCGAAACTATCAAAGATCAAACCAACTCGTTTGAGACCCCTTCTAGAAATTTTTGTGATCTTGTAATCAGAATAATTGGGACAAGTGAACAGAAGTTTACCCAAGCTGATTGGGTTTAGATTGCCAATATTTTTCTCCCTTGACTCTACATGAACCAGGAAAGGACCTCTATCAGAGCTCCTATATTTATTATAAGAAAGTTTGACATTCAAAATGGCTTCAAATTTCTCCTGTAACAGATTAATAAATTCAGTACATTCTTCACGTAAATTAGCATCAATTACTTTGTCGGGATCATTAAGCACACTTTTTAAGTCATCTTTAAGGTTGGGCGCACACCGGAGCCGACAAACAGTCCTCGACGAGAAAATCTGTCGGGACTCGTCGAGGTAGCAGTGAAAAGCTTAGTGCCAGTGGTGAATGAAACCATCGCACACCAAAGGCGTCCTCGACAAAAAGTCGTCGACTGGACAACGAAGCCGATCATACTATCGTCGCTCTTGTTCGGTCGGAGTCGGCAGACATCGCGCATGACAGTTGTCAGGTCTCGACAAGGTTGCAGTAAAATGCATTGTGGTAAATGGAACCATCGCACCCAAGCGTGTGCGGACAAAACGTCGTCGACCCAACGAACGAAGCCAACCTGACTACCTCGTCTCGTGTTTGACAACTCCGCCACGATACGTTTTTTTAAACATATTCAGCCAGAGAACAACTAAAATACCTAATGAAAATGACCATTTTAGATGATGATTAAAACGAATTGATAATAATTTTATTAAAATTGTATTATTCAGTATACAAAAAGACCATGCGTACAGGGCGACCAGAATTGGTGATAGACTACATTAAATGGAGCGGATTTTGAACCAATCAGAGAGCAGTAGGGATTTTCAAATTTGACAGACGAAATCTGTTTACATTTTCGTCAGATGTCAGCTTGACTTTTGAAAACATTACGGTTTTTACCTATTTTAAACGTTATTTAGAGCTTGAAATAATGGGATTCTCAATTAAAACTCAAGAAAGAGGAGATTGTTGTACGCATTTCCGTTAGATGAAATTATTTCATTTTCGATGTTGATATGAAAATGGGCAATGACTTTGCTACTTAGAGGTAAACTTGATCCCTAATTTTCATTATTGAGAATCCCTTTGACTATTGATATTATTTCAGGTTTCATCTTATTCAGCAAGCCAGGAAAAATGTGCCATCAATTAAGAGCCTGAACAATGACTCTCAAGATGAAAAGAACATGCACACGAATCAATTGATATTTTCTAACGGTCTACATAACATAGACTTCATTCAGCATCTATTATTATAATCGTTTTAATTTTATCTTGCATTTTTCAGTTAGTTTAAAAAAAATCTACGACAGAACTACTTATTATACCAGAAAAATATTATGCCATGAATTGTGATCCATATTTCCTCCTGTTTTATTATGATTCCAACAATAATTACTAGTTTTGTCCTATATCAGTTTACCCTGTTTTATTTTCTATTTGTTTCAGTGAAGTCCTTCAGCATTTGTGCAATAGTACCTTTGATCATATTCAGAAATTTTTTAATGATTAAACACATATTGTACTTCCCAACATTAATATTTTCAATAATCGAGAGCACTAAAAGATTATACCATACAAAGAATTATTGTTTACAATTGAATTATACAAAAATCAAGTTTGACTAATGAAAGCATGGTTAGTATCAAACTGAAGTTTCATGTTAAACGCAGACTCAGAATCAGGTTTGAACAATTTACACTTTTCTGAAACAATTATGCTCAACTTATTCGCTGTGGGTTGAAATGAAAATATTGTTATCGATTTCAATCCTCTTTCCGAAAAGAACATCAAAATATCTAGTACCTGTTCATCAAGATCCCAGGCCAAAATTAATAAAAGCATTGATCAGGCACTAAAGGTAATCATTCATCAAATCTTTCAATATGAATAATTGATTTCCAATATTCCTGTTCAGTTGTGAGAGTGCACACAATTGAAATACCTACATATAAGTAAAGGACAAAAGTGAATTTGAAAAGTGATACGGTTCTTTCTTTTTGAATAAATATTAGATAGTGGTTCAAATAATGTGTTTTATTCTTTGTTTAGATACATCAGTTTTCTCGTTCATTCACTTCAATTAAGCCTGATAGAAATTTTATGCAGTAACACCTTCAATCATTCACTTATTTATGAAAATAGAACCTTATGTGCTTAATTACATTCCTAGTCTCTGCTAACATTATACCCAATTCAGTAAAAATTAACGACAAACAAATCCATCATCGAAACTTATTCATTTATCTTGTAAGATCAGCACATGATTAGATATCACAAGTTAACTACTAACCAATACTTGTATTCTGGGCAAAGAGTAAGAATCAAGTTAATTCAATTTCTACTAGATTATACTTTTACACATACTGAAAAAAACTTGACATCAAATGCTTCTTATAATAACACAACGATTTATTCACATCCAACTTGAATAATGATAAGATTGACCGAGTCAAATGACCATTGACCGAAGTTCTTCAGCCCTCATCGAACTATTTTCTCTATTTGTGAATCATGTAGATATAAGTCCATCAATTGAATTTTGTCTTGATACATTGATTTCTCTCTCTTCTTTATTGATAATTGGAATATAAGAATCAGCCATCAAACCAATTTGATGGCTCAAACAAGTTTCAAAGTACATCATTCCATTATCTTCGTATTGATGGCACATTTTTCCTGGCATACTGGACAAATAAGATGAAATCTGAAAATCAAATGAATACTTGAAAATATTATCAATAATGAATATTAGGGATAAAGTTACCTTCGAACAGTAAAGTCATCATTGCCCATTTTCATTATTTTCATACCATCATCGAAAATGAAATAATTCCAGCTAACACAAATGCGTACAACAATCTCCTCTTACTTGAGTTATAATTGAGAATCCCAAAATTCAGTATATTTTATCTATGCATAAATTCAAGCTCCAAAATCCAAATAACGTTATAGCCTATTCGTTTTGAGATATTTCGTGCTCCTGAGTAACTCAAAAGCTCGAGATACGGCTGCGCACAAGTACTGGAACAGCTCAGGAGCACGAAACTCCACAAAACGAATACCGTATTAAATCCGGAATGTTGTCAAATGTCAAGATGACATCTGACGAAAATGTAAACAGATTTCGTCTGTCAAATTTAAAAATCCCTACTGCTCTCTGATTGGTTCAAAATCCGCTCCTTTTAATGTAGTCTAATGAAGATACCTGAACTAAAACTTTTTAACCGTGCGAGATCACAGAACTAAAAATATAAGAAGTGCTATCTGCCTACTACACCCTTACAACACGCGTGACATTTGAAACGTCAAAAATAAATGGGGCGATTGGATTCTGAGGGGTGGTCGCTTTTTGTAAGAGAGAGGTTCTATGGTTTCGTCCCGAATTTTGACAATGCTCTGTGTTCCAGAAAGAGAGAGAAAGAAGATATATATATTTTTATTTATTTTACTTGCTTTCCTATTGTTTCGGAATAAAAAGGTAGATTTGAAAGAAAATATACATTATAAAAAATAATTATTTTATTATGCTCAATTGTACATACATAACTATGAATGTTTTGAACTAAAAAACATCATGATCAACCACAGGTCTTACAATTTGAGTACAATTAAAAAACTTCGGAGCAATTGTTGACAAATTTTGAAGCATTTGTTCATATAATACGTATAGAAAATCAACACTTATTAAAAAAGTCATGTTAAGTCACTATAGGTAGTCACTACACAGTACACAATAACACTGATTCATTCATCCAAAAAGAGAATGATTACTATAACCTTATTGCATATCAACTTATATAACTTCAATCTCCTCACAAATACTTTCATATTGGCAATATTTAAACAATTTTTCCACTTGAAACTCAACTTTTTCACTTCCTTATTCGACTCAACAAAACAACACACAAACAATAAAAATGGCAGCATTGACAATCACATCCCATCCCATTTAAATTTGACATAACTTGGTTTCAGCTCAGACATACGTCACTGCTTGGCTCCGCCCCCAAATAAATGGGGAGACGTATGTCCGTGTTGTAGATTTTACTTCTAGCGTTTCACCCCCCTGTGCGAGATAGAGAAAAATGATTGACGTATGACCATAGATATACTAACCTTACCTTGGAGTTATAATTTCTATGCGTATGACATTGGTCTTTTTTCTGGAGAAACTCATTTTGTCGCCAACCGCATTGCTTTATCGTCTTTTGTTTTCGAGTCAAAATTGATATTTGGGAAATTTTTAATTTGGTCATTATGTCCGTTCTGTTTGTGCTATAAACTTAAAACAAAAACATTATACGGACACTTTTCAATAGGAATCCAGTGGCTTAATCTAATTTTTCTGAGTGTTTCCTTCATACCTAGCAGCGATATATGACATGTTATACAGGGTGTTTCCTAAACATGCGGCAAAAATTCAGGGGGTTGTTCCTTGGACTATTTTAAGCATGTTTTGTCCTTTGATGATTTTGAAAACCTCTTTGTTTCAAAGATACAGGGCGAACAACTTTTTCATATTTTTGAAATTAATAATAGTTTAAATAAAAATGCGTACCGCACTGTGTTTACTAAGTAGGTACAATTTATTTTTAAATGTGGAAGACTTGCGAAATCGGATCATTGCTGGGTGTAACTTAATAAGAAATGATCCTGGTGTTTTTGAAAGGGTTCAGCAGTCAATGAGGAGAAGATTGGATGCTTGTATGCTGGCTAGAGGTGGTCATTTCAACAGTTTTTGTAGGTTAAGTTAAATTTTCATGTAATTTTTTCATAATAAAATGTTATTATCTAAAATTTTGTTTCCCCTGTATCTTCGAAATAAAGAGGTTTTTCAAAAATCATCAAAGGACAAAATATTCTTAGAATAATCCAAGGAACAATCCCCTGCATTTTTGCCGCATTTTTAGGAAACACCCTGTATATTGTTGAAACGAGAAAAACGGTGTTTATTCTAAGTATAAATAATTATTGTTTCCATAACAAACAATTTTTTTCGTAATAAGTCAGGAAGGAAAACCCTCAGAAAAAAATAGATTAAACCACTGACCACTGTATTCCTATCAAAAAAGTGTCTATATATTGTTTTTGTTTCGAATTCATACCATAAACAGGAACGGAGATAGTGGCCAAATAAGAAATTTCCCAAATGTCAAATTTAGCTTATAACTCGAAAACAAAAGACGATAGAGCAATGCGGCAAAATCAGTTTCTCGAAAAAACACCAACGTCATACGCTAAACAACTGTCGAAGACAAACTGTTTTAGTTCAGGGATCACCAATTCTGGTCACCCTGTACATATCAATGAAAAAAGACTTAAATATCGAATCTCCAAGTTTTTATCCTTGAAAATTATCAATGATCACTTGTTGGGCGAAATTTGCGGAGAAGGAAAATATTTTTGAATCGCCCAAAGAATACGGAGAGTCTTGGGTTAATTCATTTTTCCGTTAAGAATTTTCTATCGATGAAATTTTTTCGTACTGATGAAAAATTTTCCTAGGTCCAAAGGAATAGCAATACTGGGGCGTGAAACAACATATTCATAGTTATTTTATGAACTAGTTCCTTAATGGCAGTGATTAATGGTCGAGATACTTTAACGTGCTCTTTCCGCTCACGCGGAAATACTTCGAGACCATTAATCGCTAGATAAATAACTGAGTTCATTACAAGATTTTTTCATCGATTTCATTATGAATTGATAATAAATTCTTGATTGAAAATGTATTATTTTGCACAAGACATACTTTTGACATAATATAAATTTCTATGTTCTAGTAGAGTTATGACATTATTCGTATCTAAGATGTCTAAAATAATGGTGTATGCACTTGTCACTTTTTGAATGGAATGACATTCACCCATAGAATTTATAACTTACAATGGAAGCGGCGAGGGAGAGAGAACTGTTATGCCAAGACAGAGATAGAGCTAGAACAGGCAAAAGCGCGCCAAAGCTTTGATTACGAGTAATTACGAGATTTTAGGAGCATTTTAGGATAGGATTCGAGGTATTTTAAGAGTTTTTTTAGTGTTTTTCAGATCATTTGAAATGGTTGGTTCTTGTGCGGCAATAAACTGTACTGACAGGTTTAAAAAAGAGATAGGAGTAAAATGATGTACAAATGCCTTTTTATTGATGAAAGTTTCACTATATATATAGGTAATGGTGGACGCTAGTGGGTTCAGAGATACTAGGTTTAAAAAGGCCTAAATATTAAATTTCACAAGTGAGATTTCCTATACATAAATATATATTTTTCTTATCTGGTTTTTCTTTACCTGTATTATTATCTTTATTTATATTTTACAATTTGTTTGAGTTATGATGACGCCTTCTATCATTTCTAAATCTTCAAAGGATGAAATTCTTAGAAAAAAATGGTCGCAGGCTGTTCGAGAAGAGAAAATTTCGTTCCAACGAACGGCTTTCTAATTTGCAACAGGCATTTTACTGAAGAAGATTTTTTATGAATGTTCATGGAAATAAATATTTGAAAGTAGGATCGGTGCCGTCCATATTTGACTTCGCTGAATCAGAACAGAAAAGTCGCAGAAATATATCGCATTTTTATTGTAAATATCATAATGAAAGGGATAATAGGCATTCATTACGATTATATTATTAAAAATATAGATTTTCAAATTATTCATGATAGAACGATCTCGAAAGATAATTCCCTTCTTTCTTTCCGGGAATATTCCTTTTTTATATACATATTAATTTTTGTAACTATTAAAGAAATAACCTATTAGGCCATGTGATCATTGATTATAAATATATATTCATATTTGCCCCAAAAAATTCCAATAAAACGCACTGATAAGAGATTTTCATACGTATTCAACGCTTTCAAATGGATTTCGCGGGCTGTTTGCCTTGACTAGCTCTATCTCTGTTTTGGCATCACACCATGATTCAACGGCGGCGAGTGACATGCCTGATCCATGTAAATCCAAGTAAATCTTGCATTCACCCAATTTGGAAATTTCGCTTTCGTTTCGGGCCAGCGCCGCAGCGCCGCAATGGCGCTATATCACAGTTGTCAATTTTTCGTTGACAGATTTAATCATTTAATTGTTTGGATAGACAAACGGCTGGACTTCGAGAATGGTTCTGTGATGGAGATAAAACATTATTTGTAACGTGTATTAAAGTCTTTTTTCAAACAAATGTGTAGGAAGAGTTGTGTCGACGAAAACTTGGATCACAAATGACCTGGCCACATTTTGAGTAAAATTTCAGTAAAGGGTTCATAATTTATAATCTCCCTAATTTATGGATACCTATAGCAAAGGTAGGTAAATTTAAATTATCTGATTGCTTGTATAACATCTGTTTTATAATTTGCAGTGCATCCTGTCCAACGAATAATTTTGGTTATCTGCAAGAAACGGTGTGCTCAGTTGAAATATGGTTCAGTTTCAAATAATTAAAAGATTGCTATTTACGACTATATGTAGATGAATGAAAAGCAAATACCAGCATTTTATATTGTAGTTTCATTTGTAACTATGATGTAAAATTAGGTTGAAAAACAGTCTCTGCTGGAATTCAGTTGGTACAGTGGTGTTCCATCAGAAGATAGTGAAAATGTATTTTTTGAGATTTTAGGTAGATAACTGAATTAAGTTTATTTCTAAGATTTCAATCTTATTTGACAGTTTAAAAGGGGTTTGAAGTTCACTGCGACCTCAAGGTCTATTATGCCCCCATCAGAGCTGTTCTTGACACTCTTCCGTCTACAGCTCGCCCTTAAGCTCCAAAGTTCTAATGAACTCAAGTAGATGTGAGGGCTTCAAGAAAACTATGTCCTTGCACGTACAAATTTCATTTCAATCTCAAAAAATTACAAAAAGAATTATTTAAACTGCATATATATTTTCATAAAGAAAATAACTGTTTCATATTATCACCTCTGCTTTAATTCAACGTAAATTCAAGAAAACTCTTATCGCATGCTCAAACTCCTTTTTCTTAAATTTGAGTTCATAATGAAACAACAAATATGTCTGAAATTCTCTCTGGTTTATTCAATATTTATACGTAATCAGTTCTAATGATAACATTCTCAAATTCCTAGAAATAAAAATCTAATTATGGAACTGCAATTCTTAAATATGAAAACAATTCAATAGAATTGAATGTAATCTTTATATAAATAGCATAAAATCTGTAAATGTTGAGTGAAAACTTAATCGATTTTTGTCTGATAATGTATAAAGGGTACTGTTTTTGTTTAATTCTGCAGAATTTCTTGTTATGTGCCCGACCAAATGGAAATAATTGTTTTGTTTTTGAATCTAATACGACATATTCCCTGATTCTAAATTATCTCTAATAATAATAATAATGTCTAAACATGGGAGATCCTTAGGAAATAAGTACTTGGTATTTACCAGGCATAATAGTATAAATGCAGAAATTTCTAAGCTAAAAATTTCACATTTTACAGGATGTTAAAAAACAATGACATTATTTGTGTTAAATGAACAACAGTATGAATAGCAAATGGCCACAGATGATGTTATTCTTGTAGTTTGGTAACATGGGTACATTCCACTGCGACTTCAAAGTCTATTATGTTCCTCATCATGTTCTCGCACTCCAGCTCCAGAGGGTGATCTCCAGTATCTGAGAGGGATTCAAGGAAGGTAAATCCTCATTCCTTTTATAATTATCTTGTTCGCGTTTTTCATCACGCCGTCTTGCTTTGGCAATGCATTCTGTAACCAGGTTAAGACGAGTTTGCTGTTCCCCACAGAATCTATACTCATCAGTTTCTGATTATCCCATTCTCATCATATTAGATATAGGAATTGGTGGTGAAAAGGCCAAATTTAAGAAATTAAACTTCCATCTTTGCCAACGTTTCGGAAAATTCATATTTTCATCCTCTAGGCATGGATGTATTCACTTTGTCCAATGTCATTAAAACAATCTTGAAATTCATTGAAACTAAAACAATTACATGCAGTGTTATTCTTAATCGAGGTAAACATACTGTACAGTAAGTCATTGTTTTGGTTTTAATGAATTTCACGATCGTTTTGATGCCATTGGGAAAAGTGAACATCAAAAAAGATGGAAGTTTAATTCCTTTAATTTTGGCATTTTAATCACCAATTCCTATATCTATTATTGATGTAAGGTCACCAGTTTGCAGATTCATCATAAGACGACAATGTCCTGGGAGGAAGCTTAGCTCATTCTTACCGAGATCCACTTATTGGTTCTTACAGTTCCAAAAACCCGCAGGAACTTTTTGGAATGATTAATTCCTGGAAAATGTCTCCAGTATGATTCTCTTTTAGTTTCTTCCTTTTCCAAAAACTCTTATAGATGCATTTCCTATACCACTGAAAGGTTCTGGACCGGTAAGTGTCGTTTGTGATCTCTTTCATCAGCTTTGAGCTGATGACATAGGAGTTCAGTGCTTTGATAGCAGCTTGACTATCAGAATGGATCACTATGTCACACCCTTGATTGTTTCTTTCCAGGTTTCTATCTGCACATCTTTGGATTGCAAGTATTTCTGCCTATAGAACACTTGAGCAGAAGCCTAGAGACATTGTACACTTGGTGCTTGCTCCGTATATTCCAGCAACAGCCCTTATCGTGTTTTTTGAACCATTTGTGTATTATTTAATGTTACATATTTGAAATTTTGCTTGATGTATCATAGCATCCTGTCAAAGCTCCTCAGAATGCTTACTTTCTGAATTATAACATCACTAGGTAGTTTTGCTGATGAGATGTACTTGTTAAGAGAGGACCAGGCTCTCTGACCTTTAATTCCCTCATTTTACCTTCCTTAGATATCATTTTACTTGCGTGTGGTTCAATACAATTTCGCCAATTTTGCATAATGTTTTGATTTATTTTGTTCTGCCCTTTCATTATGCTCTTTTCTACAAGAAATGCTCATTCTTGATATCAAGTAAGCATTTAGTGCATATTTTGATACAGCATTTCTATGCTCATTGCAACCTACAACACTCTTAGGACAGAAAAATGATAGCCTTCTCAAAACTTCTAAGAGGCAGTTTCGATTGAGATCTTTCTCAAATATGTCCGTAATATTTGCTTCTACTTCGTGCAAAAAATTTATTAAATTTTTAGAGGGAAATGTTAAAAATCCTCTACTCTTATTTTTAATGAACAAATTAAATTTTTCATTTCCCATCCCAATAATTGTGTGCATACATCCCTGACAATCCGTATAATTTTTTAGTTTTTTGGCCACATATCCACAGAAATAAGCAAATGCTTCTTCCACCTCCAAAAATTCTTCTTCATGCTCTGAAAAATTTCCCTCTATTTCAAGATCAAAAATAAACTTTTTTTTTTCTCCTTTCAGGTCCCCAATTTCAAGGAGAGATTTCATCATATCTCCTCCTGTTATGTTACTCCCCCTAGGTGGTTTTATAAGGGAGTACAGCGACATGAGGCGAAATATTTGTCCAACCTGTATTGATTGGGGATGGGTATTGCATCCTCCAGCAGCTCGCATCATTCCAAAGAAATGCTGAAAATTATAATAATTGCAGAGAAGCATTAAAGAAAATAAATAAAAATCACCTCCAAATGGTCTTGGTTTAGCCTCGAAGTCATTAGATACTCGAAGCCTATTTGAGACAAATATCTGGATAAATCTAGGGTGCAAGATATTGTCGCTTGAAATCCCTCATGGGTTGATTTGGACATGAAGAAGTTTGGTGGGGAAATCTGCTTCCACAAATCTAAATAAACTAAAAAACTTTCCAGTTCCTGTAAATCATTAACGAACTTAATTTCCAAAGATATCAATTATTTTATGTTTTTTGTCTGGTCTTTTATCCAAAAATATTAACAAAATTACTCTATTGTGAATATTATCAGAAATAAAATCACCTCATATTCTTGAGAGTTATGTCTTAATCCATTGAATGGTTTTGAGGAGTTCATCACATCAATCAATTTGTTTTATTTTTCGACAGAAAATAATTGTAGGATCCACATTTAAAAAAATTTTTTTCGATTGATAAGTTTCCAAAGCTTCAGCAGTTGTATTGCTGAATAACTAGAAAATGAATCGAAATTATATTTTCGTTAATTCCTGGTGACAAAAAAAAATATTGTTTTGTTTACCTGAAATGCTAATCTTGTATTCATTTTTTCTCCATACTTTGGGAATACATGACTCGGGGTTAATTTGAATGCCATTTTAAACATTTTTGTGGACTCATATTCAACTAAATTTTTCAAATGTTGTAATTCGACCCAACCTTCTGGAATCTGAAATATTTGGACTCGAGTAATTTTGGATCAACTAATTTTATACTGAGGTGTACCCTGAATCGTTTTTTGTTGACCAAATTATTCCTTAAGCACTTGATTAGGTGTGGAAAGTCTGAGCACATTCTTAATTTCCGGGAATCATCCATGGGGTGGTCACACCATGGCTCATTGGTGTTCTCAATATTCAAATGCTTCCACATTTTTCTATTCCATGTTGCCCCATCACTTGTTATAGCGTCTATATAAAGACCAGCATTTTCACATAAAATGACGCATTCAAGCATCAATTTGGATAAAATATCGCCCGAAATATCACCCCCACTCAGAAAACAAGCCAATGCTTGGAGACCATGACCTGCAAATGGTTGAAACATAATTACCAAAGCATGATCTCCAAGACTGTTTTTCATTTTTTGTGGAGTGTGATGACCCAAATCGATAAATCCAACCAATTCCATCGTATTCTTGTCAAATTTTTTTGTTTTTGACACCTTGCACTCGTCCACAAGCAAGCAACCATGTCTTTCCCACACTTCCATATGCTGCGTTTTTTTCTTCAGCATTTGAAAAACTTCTT
This sequence comes from Propylea japonica, assembly GCA_013421045.1. Taxonomy (NCBI): domain Eukaryota; kingdom Metazoa; phylum Arthropoda; class Insecta; order Coleoptera; family Coccinellidae; genus Propylea; species Propylea japonica. The sequence goes on along the minus strand of JACDNR010000064.1, from coordinate 2,510 downwards.
TGTGGAATCCAAATGAGCCGTCAATATTTTTTATATATCTAAAGAAAAGAACAATGTTTTTATCATCATGACTTCTGATACAATTATTATATCAATGGCTTTATTTACCTTGAAAGTGTGCTTGGACTTGGCAATGGAAGAATATTATTTTCTCTTATATGATTGTACAATTTTGAGCTCTTGATTTTCATTAAAATGCAAGAATACACCCAGTCAAGAGTATAACGAACCCCGTTCTTTTTACACTGGCTCGAGTTGTAACACGCAGTTACCATATTCTGCTGAGCGACAGGTAAATCTTTTATTAAGAAATCCAAATTTTGTATCTCAGCTTTTTCCTTCTTCAGTCTTTCAATAACAGTGTTTAATTTTTCATTTTTTTTTCTCAAATATTTTGTTTTATTGATCGTGACTACACAATTTTTCTTCGCCTGCTTCCTCAATCGGTATTTGAAATTAGTGCAAGCTCTACATTCATTTGCACCAGCTGGTACAAAAATTAAACAGTATTTGCACTGAACGGAGCATACTTTTTGATAGTTTAGTGTGTTAATGTAATTTTCAAGGTCTTCAACTGTTGTAACATAATCCATTACATCAATGGCTCTGTTGATAACTTGTGCCGAAATTGTATTTTTTGTGAGAACTACAGTTCTCTCCAAATAAGGAAAGTTATTTTGCAGCCCTATTTTGGAGAAAATAATATGTCTCTCCAATTTATGTATACTCCAGTTAGGGGGAAGATCAATTGTTACAAGATTATTCTTAATCAAAACAAAAAGGTTTGTAACTTCATCAAATTCCAAGTTATCAGAAATTTTCAATTTTTTGATTGGAGATGGGGGGCTTGGGATACAGGGGACAGGACTCGGGACAGGAGGTTTATCACTGGAACTTAAAAAGAAATCAAAATAATATTTTTCATATATTTCATCAGCAATTTCAATTGAACATATTCACAATATGAAGAAGAAATATTTCAGAATATTTTTAGCAGCTACAATACTTTGTGGTTTGAAAATCTTATAGTAATAATTGTAAATTGGCTCTGCCGTTTATACTCAATAAATAAATATACCTGAAAATTTAAAATATTGAGTATATCTATGTATTTTTTAATTCAAAAAGGTATCGTCAAAGATGAACAAATAAAAACAAAATTTGGGCATAGGAAACTTAATGTAAAAATTGAAATAATATGTCCTACTGATACGAATGGGTGCCTTTTTTATGCTGAGTTCTTTGAATTATTTTCTTGTTTATATTTTTTATGGGACTTGATTATTTAAAATTACCTCCGATTTATTTATGACAATAAGGTATATGTGAAAGATTCAATGATAATATATTATATAACACAGGGTCTAAAGTGGCACTTATAATCCCGAAGCGAAAAATTTGTACAATTCGCTGAGAGATTAAAAGAATTTCAGTCCCGTGGTTTATATATACATTATTTTATGCACTTTAGGACACTGAAAACATAGATATCTTGTACCGATAGCTGATTTCTCTTTTAATCGATTCCATGGAAAAAAGAGAATCCCAATTTAAGAAGCCGCAGAAAAATCTATATGCCATCTCCTTCCACAAAAATCACAAGAAATATGTATTATCTACTCTTAATCCCAGAGGGATTAAAAGTATACATTTATTCCCTAAAGTGCATACAAGTATGTATATATTATTCACGAAGCAGTAACTTATTCATCATAATTGAGATATTGCCTGTTATATCTTTGGGAAGAACCAACGCTGCTGCTTGTTGAACAAATTGAACTAGTGCTATAACAGTAAAAAATCACATTTCATAACTAGTTTTCACAATGCGTTTCTGAAGAAAAATACTAAGTCTGAAATACTCCATAGGACATCAAATATAAAGCAATCTATACAGTTGTCATTATCTTACAAAAAGAATATTTTCAATAATGCATAAAGTTATGTAAACTACAACGAACATTTCAAAGTGATTAGTAGAAACAACTTAGACTGAAGAAAGTCTTTACAGTCTATGAGAAAAAACTATGTATATCATTATTAAATTGATTGTGAAAAATTCTTACATGCATAATGGTATTGCGTTCTTGAAGAGCTTCTTTATGCCCATGCTTTCCTTGTCGAAATGGGCTGAACAAACAAAAGAAGACGGAGGGATATATTTCCCAAGACTATCAATCCACTGTTGACGTAGATTGTCGTCCTAAAAATAATAATGAATGGACATTTATCATCTGAAGGTATGTTCTTTAACTCTGATTTTTTCATTTATGTATATGATTTCTTTTTATCCATGAGTTCAAAGTGAGGTGGTGAACACATTATGAGCTATGTATAATAACGATATTCATGCTGAACAGACATTTACATAGGATGCGTTTGATCACTGTTGTGATCATGATAACGTTTATATATTATGTTCACCTCCTTTTTATAGATGAAGATTGAAAAAAGTATTTCCGAAGAGGAGTTCATTTGTTATCAAGAATCGATTCAATGTAATATAATAG
>JACDNR010000063.1:0-27978 GCA_013421045.1 Propylea japonica | reverse complement strand
ACAAAATATAAACAAAATATAAAGGAAAAAAAAAATTTAATAAAACAATACAATAATACAAAAAAAAGTTTAAATTGCAAATTCCACCTGAATGTTGTCTCTTTCTAATCTGTGTCCATGTAGCTTGTTTTAATAGTGTCTCATATACCTAATTGTGAGTTCGTGAATCGTAAAGTTTTAAATTGTATTTTACACATATTTTGTAAACTCTCTCAAGACTAAGAAATAACGATATTCTTGCATGCCCTGAAGAAGATCCAAAAAAGGATCGAAACGTCGGCGATTGTAAATTACAAAAAAGTGTGTATAATTCACCCCACAGTCCTGAAGCCAAGAAATATTCCCATCAAGTCTGTTAACATCAACTGAATAAACTTATATTTACTGAGTTTGTAGGCCAAATGGCATTTACGCTTGGTATACTTAGTTACACCTTGAATACGTGGCAATTTGTGGCTGTTACAAGAGTTCAATCATTTCGGTAAGTGTTAATGTATGATAGTTATTTTATTCTTTTTCGTTTTATTTGGATATTCGAGAAATCTGTGTAAAAAATATTATACTTTCCTTCAATCGCTCTAGGACAATGCTTTAATTGTGAAAGTTTTAGGTTTTTTCGTCTTTTTAGTACCTTTTTCGCTTTGTTGAAAATATATGTTACTTGTGCTTATGATGGCATTGCCAGAGTGTTCCTATGATAGCATAGGGTGCCATCATAGGAAAAAAAATCAAGATTAAGAGACGATTCCTCCAAAGCATGGTACTTCGCAAGAAATATTAGAGGTATCCGAAAATAATGAAAACGGCTTCAAGTGAAGTATCGGATCACTGAAAATCATACAAGAACTCTGCCATTGCCAACTGCCGTTGCAGAATCAACAGTGAACAGGGAAAGAAAACAAGGAAAAGTTGAAATCATCAATACAACCCCTGACATAAAAGAAAAGAAGTGGAAGAAGAAGAGAAGACAAAGAAAGAGAGAGAAGCTAGCTAGAAGGTCAAAAGACATATTAAGTTTGTTAGAAGAATATGAGGAAAATGAAGAAAGACATAATGACGATGATTCAGATGCCGCTTGTCTTTATTGTTATAAGCTGTAGTCCATGTCTCGACCAAGGGAGAATTGGTTACATTGCCAGAAATGCGCCAGCTGTTGCCATGCCAAGTGTGTTAGTGCAAATTATATTCGTATGTGAATTGTGCGTATAAAAATTATATTTTTATATTTTGACGGTTCCAAAGAATGTAAATTTAGTTTATATACACTTATACAGGGTGTTTCATCATAAACTGGACAAACATATATTTTCGTGTAGAGGACATCGGGAGAATCATTTTTGCCTTATACAATATATCCCGTTTTCGAAGCATAAGCGATATACAGTGTGTCAAACGTCATTTTTGAGCAAGATTCTTATGAGTGTTGTGATGGCGACTTTCTCCGGATTGCAGTTTAGTACGAATTTGAATTCCAGATATGAAGCTTTCTGTATCTGGTTATAACACGACAACTTTTCTTTATTTCCTCGGGCGCCAATTGCGATGGGTTTTATAAGGTCGCAATTCCTTATGTCGCTCACAGTAGTTTACCCCTGGGTAGCCTTTCCACAGTTGGAGATGGGTTCAATTCAATCTTGGGTTTGAGCGATTGATATGTGCTAGTTTCTTTCACTAATTATTATCACTGGTGTATTAAATGAAAAGCCTTCGACGAGACACACTATATTCCACAATATTTACACTATATTACACAATATTACAGTGTATTCCAAAATGACTGTACAACTTCTACAAATACAATTCAGTTACAATTAAATGTATTAATGCACAGCAAATTGAATGAATGACGGTACGGGAAGAATTCAAGCGAGGTGAGCAGGCGGCGTAGGTTAAGTGTCGATGCAGATAAGCAGCGAATAGGCGAGATGGGCAATTATAAATCGGTTAGGTGAGCAAGCGTGAAAAGCATACAATGAGGTGTGCGTGATGTGGTTAAGACTATGTACGATTCGGTAATCTACCCTGTGCTACCGCTATGGGGCGTGCCCCTCCACGGATGTATTCCAACTCGACCAACGAGCCTTACAGACGAGATTTTATCACCCCCGGTTTCGGATCCAGGGTATGGATCGGTGCAAGTAACAGAGTCAAACTCTAGCTAGATCGGAAGGGATCGTCGGTTTTCCTCAAGATCAGTAGTTCTGCTCGGTGGCTCCAAATAAGAGTTACTCGCAATAAGGAACCCGACGAACAGTCTCCACTCGAGGAAGAGGACTTATAACACGATTCCGGACCAGGATGTATGTCGGCGCATCCACCAAAATGAAAATCGGGAAAACTTAGCGGGAATAAACTGCAAGAAGGTAATAACTCGCGAGAGGTCGAGAAAGGTCTATCACTTCACTCAAGATGAGGAGGTCTACTCGGTGGTTCCAAATAAGAGTTACTCGCAATAAGGAACCCGACGAATAGTCTCCACTCGAAGAAGTGGACCTAAAACACGACTCCGGAACAGGATGTATGTCGGCGCATCCACCGAAATGAAACTCGGAGAAATTTAGCGGGAACGAGCTTGCAAGAAGGCAATAATTCTCGAGAGGTTGAGAAAGGTCTACCACTTCACTCAAGATGAGGAGTTCTACTCGGTGGTTCCAAATAAGAGTTACTCGCAATAAGGAACCCGACGAATAGTCTCCACTCGAAGAAGTGAACCTAAAACTTGACTCCGGAACAGAATGTATGTCGGCGCATCCATCAAAATGAAATTCGGAGAAATTTAGCGGGAACGAGCTTGCAAGAAGGCAATAATCCTCGACAAGTGGAGAAAGATCTACTACTTCACTCAAGATGAGGAGTTCTACTCGGTGGTTCCAAATAAGAGAACTCGCAATAAGGAACCCGACGAATAGTCTCCAAGGAGTTTTGCCCGGTGGTCCCAAATAAGAGTTACTCGCAATAAGGGACCCTACGCACAAACTCCGCTTGAGAGAGAGGATGTAGGTCGGCGCATCCACCAAAAATGAAACTCGGAGCAATTTAGCGGGAACAGACTTGCAAGAAGGCAATCACTCGCGAGAGGTTGAGAAGGGTATACCACTTCACTCAAGATGAGGAGTTCTACTCGGTGGTTCCAAATAAGAGTTACTCACAATAAGGAACCCGACGAATAGTCTCCAAGGAGTTTTGCCCGGTGGTCCCAAATAAGAGTTACTCGCAATAAGGGACCCTACGCACAAACTTCGCTTGAGAGACGATGGAATATCGACCCAATGATATCTCCAACCTCAGGTTCTTGATATTGAATGACGGAAACAAAAATCACAAAAAGAAATAATCGGATTAACCCGTGGGGGTCTCGAAAACTAAAGATCGAACACCGGGGAATGACGTCTCGTTCGCGAACAGGTATGATACGAAGTCTGCGGTCTCGTCTTACGTTCGCGTAGCACAGGAAAAATCACCGACGGCACGGGTAGTGAAATAACAACGGGTCTTACCAATCCTTAGGATTTCACTTTTTCACACACACCACAGTCCGAACCAAACTCAAAAATTCACAATTGAAAAGTAAATAAAAAATAACTCGAAGAAAACGGTTAAAGGAAATCAGAATAAATTCGAAATTAAAATGGAATTCGTAATCGGTCACTTGAAATGAATCAAAGATTTTCGGTGAAACTCTAAATTCTTCTTTACAGCTCGAAGGCACCGGTAATGAATGCCCACTCCCTTGACGACGTCGTACTTATAGGTTCGGTTGGAGGGGGACAATTTCGCGACTCGAACTCTGCAGCGTGCCTGTGAAAAACAACCGTCAACATTCAAAAAAACGCATATGGTAGAGATAAGATACTCCGCGGTGTCGTACGGATGTTTTTATACATAGGCTGAGTTTCTAAATTGAATCGTTAGATTTTCACGATATGAATTGGAAATTATTATTGATGGAATTTTTAAAACTGTATTGAATTATTCCGAAAGAAATAAGTAACGAGTTTCACTTCGTTACAGTGTGGTCAGTTATGTATAACACTTAGTGTGATGGTTTTTGGTCAAATCTCAATATTTTTGGGTCTTCTATTCAGAAAAGTTGACGAACTCCGAAAAAAAAATACAAAATGGCGGAAGACCTGCAATGTTCCAAATTTTTTTTGCGATTGTCAAATTGACTTTTATTTTCTGAATGAACATAATTTTCTTAGAATTTCTGTGAAAAAATTTTTTCAAAAATCGAACACAAATTTTTTTTACATGTCTACAGCGATGAAAAAATTTCACTCGACATGGATGAAATTTTGTACAATTGTACTTCTTGAATTATCAATTACGAATATGAAAACAGAATTGTGAAATATCGAACGGTTTCGTTACTACAGTCATTCAAATGTTTCGTTCAGACCTCTGAAATATTGAAAATAAAATTGTTTTGGATTCTAGAATCAAAATAATTAAATTATTGGCATGTTTAAACATTCTAGATGAATTTATAAGAAAAAAATCAGTGAAACTTAGTTGGGACTCGAAACGACGTAGGTATTAAATAGGGAAATGGCACTATTCTGAGGATATTAATATTCGTTGCCAGGCAACAGTAGTTCGTAGTTCATAGAGTTGGACTGGTATTTTAATTTCAGTGAATATAATTAAGCCAGTAGTCAAACTCTATGAACTACGGACTACCGTTGCCTGGCAACGAATATAATATCCTTAGAACAGTGCCATTTCCTTATTTAATACCTACGTCGTTTCGAGTCCCAACTAAGTTTCACTGATTTTTTTCGTTTAAATTCATCTAAAATGTTTAGACATGCCAATAATTTAATCATTTTGATTATAGAACCCAAAACAATTTTATTTTCAATATTTCAGAGGTCCGAACGAAACATTTGAATGACTGTAGTAACGAAACCGTTCGATATTTTACGATTCTGTTTTCATATTCGTGATTGATAATTCAAGAAGTACAATTGTACAAAATTTCATCCATTTCGAGTGAAATTTTTTCATCGCTGTAGACATGTAAAAAAAATTTGTGTTTGGTTTTTGAAAAAATTTTTTCACAGAAAGTCTTAGAAAATTGTGTTCATTCAGAAAACAAAAGTCAATTTGACAACCGCAAAAAAAATTTGGAACATTGCAGGTTTTCCGCCATTTTGTAAATTTTTTTTCGGAGTTCGTCTACTTTTCTGGATAGAGGACCCAAAAATACTGAGATTTGACCAAAAACCGTTACACCAAGTGTTATACATAACTGACCACACTCATAAGAATCTTGCTCAAAAATGACGTTTGACACCCTGTATCTCGCTTATGCTTCGAAAACGGGATATATTGTAGGCAAAAATGATTCTCTTGATGTCCTTTACACGAAAATATATGTTTGTCCAGTTTATGATGAAATACCCTGTATTTTCATTTTCATACACATAGTGAATATAGTATTTCTGTTGTTTCAGTTGAAGAGTACAATACAAGCTATTAGTGTATATATTTTTTTATGAGATAGGATTCATGTATACAGTTATTGTCCACATGTCCAATGACTACGCGAGAAATGTCCAATGACTGTATCAAACCAAATTTCTGTAGAATTCATACGCAACTGAAATCAAATTGTGCCTGAATTCAAAGGACGTAATTCTATTTCAGAAAAGCGACAATAATGTCTAAAAGACAATATGATGATGCTGCAATGAAAGCAGCATTGTCTGAAATTCGGCAGCATGGCAGCCAGTTACGTGCTACAGCAAAAAAATATGGGGTACCAAAATCAAATTTATCTTTCAAATTGAAAAATGTCGGACACAAAGACACATTCGGTCCCCGTCCTAGTCTCAGTGACGAAGAAGAAAATTTGCTAGCGAAATGGGTTGTAGAGTTAGCAAGAAAAGGATTTCCTAGAAAAAAAGAGGATCTACAGTCTAGTGTACAAGTATTTTTGAATAATAATCCACGTCCTAACCCATTCAATAACAACAAACCTGGTGATGGTTGGGTTAAATCCTTTTTGAAACGGCATCCTGAGATTGTGCAAAGAACCAGTGAAGCTGTAACATTTGCCAGTTCATGCGTGAGCGAAAAAGACATACGAAAGTGGTACCACGAAATCTCCCAGTACTTAACAGAAAACGATCTCCAAGCTGTCATTCAAGATCCTTCAAGAGTGTTCAATGGAGACGAGACAGGTTTTCAATTATGTCCTAGCACCGGAAAGGTACTAGCCTGTAAAGGAGAAAAAAATGTGTATACTGTAGAACATGGCAGCTCGAAGGAAAATATTACCGTCATATTTACGTTCTCGGCCAGTGGAAAATGATGTCCACCTATGATTATTTATGGATATAAGAAGATCCCTGAGAAAATTGCATCCAATGTACCTACGGGATGGGGAATTGCAAAAAGCGAAAATGGTTGGATGACCTCGGAAGTTTTTTTTGAATACATTGCCAATATTTTCCATCCATATTTAATAAAAGAGAATATTGTGTTGCCGGTTGTGTTTTTCTTAGACGGTCATAAGACGCATTATACATATGAAGTAAGCAAGTTATGCTCTGAATTGAAAATTGAACTGGTAGCATTATACCCAAATGCGACTCGAATTTTGCAACCTGCCGATGTAGCTGTTTTTCGTCCAATTAAACTTGCTTGGAAGAAAGCAATTAGGGCTTGGTGTAACGAAAATGTTAATGAAGTGGTAACTAAATTGAATTTTGCCTCTATTTTGGAAAATGTGGTGAACACAGCCATAAATCCAGAAACCTTTGTCAATGGTTTTAGAGTATGTGGACTTTGTCCATTCAATGTAGATAACATTGACTTCTCCAAATGTCTTGGTAAACAAAAGGTTGCTGAATGTAACAATCAAGACGCCACAGCCCGTTCCACTATCACATATGAACATTTTAAAAACATCGTGGGTGAAGAAAAAATCGGGGAATTTCGAAAATTTGAAGAACTAAGTCTAAGTGAAGAAAACCGGAAAGATTTTTGTCTACTGTACAAAATTCGGAAATCTTTCCAAAATTCGAATGAATCTGAAGATCAAAATCAAAGTAGAATCAATCTTATGAAAATACCCTAGAGGTAAACACACCCGAACAGATACAAGTTGAGAGTAACAGAGAAATCATCAATCAGCCCCTGTCCGAAGCAAGCCCTTCTTTTAAAATTGTTGATAATACAGCATTTGGAAAATATTTAGTTTGGCCAAAAACTCCAAAACGTAAAGGAAAACGTGAAACGGAGCGCTTACCATTTGCTATAACTTCGGAAAAGTATAAGCAAATGTTCAGAGAAAAAAAAGAAAAAAAGAGAAAAATAGAAGAAGAAAAGGCTGAAAAGAAGAGAATAAGGGAGGAAAACAAGAAAGGTGGAGGACTAAAAACAAACAAAAAGCGCAAGAATATACCAGAAGCATCAACTTCAAAATGTACTTCAAATGTTTCTGAGATTAACTTGGATAAAATTAAAACGGCAACTCGCTCTTTATTTGCAGATTCAGATTGCTGCGGTAGTTGCAAACAGCGCGTTCATGCACAAAAGGACTTGGTGTGCGACGAATGTTCGAAAATATTTCATAAGAAATGTGTACCAAAGAGGCATCGATAGCACTTGTGCTATCGGGAATCCTACAACAGTTCAGAAGACGAGAACGTTGAAAATTCCGATGAAGACACTGAAGATGTCAATATATTATTGGCAGAATACAAACACTATTACAACACTCATTAGAATTTTAGTTAGTTTTCATTTATAGTTGTATTGCATTAATAAAAATAAATGAAATACATATTGTCCAATGACTGTACAACTCTCGTCCCATAACTGTATAATATGTCCAATAACTATATTTTTCGCCCACTTGTTCATTGAAATGTGATAAAAATTAAATACCTTCTATTTTCTTCATAATTACACAAATAACCTTTAAATCATGCATTCTAGTATCGTTTTAAATCATTATATCATAGATTATCCCCAAATTTAGGCAGTTTCATAACTTTACTAACGAAATTTTCTTAAGTGTCCAATGACTATGTCGTTTACCCTATTACTGTTTCAAATATTTGCTACCTGTAGATTCATCAATGTTCTGAGAAAAAATTTTCAGGAAGTATGATATCTAAGTTTATCTCCAGAGCAATGATAATATTCTTAACTAAATGGTAAACCTGTATCGTCCAACTCTGGAAAGATGTTCCTAATTTCTATATTCTATATTTAAGATGTACGATGTTTTGGATTCGATTGCTGTCAATCCCGTCGTTGTCACCACAAAACACTGTCGTCGAATGCGGGTTACGTTACGACGTCAACGTTCAACCGTCGCGTCGACGTAGAGTAGAAACACAGTGCTGTTTCCTTATTGGCCCGCATCGTTTGATATGTTGTGTATGCTCTCTGGAGTGGTCTATAGGGGGCCATACACTATGCGATTGCCTGCAGGACGTCGCCTCAACAGGTGATCGTAAGACCAATATCGCCGAGTTCCATACACTAGCAGTCAACCGCCTGCAGGCAGCCGTACTGAACTGCAGATGATAGCCTGAAGATAGCACACACTACAGTCCGGTACCTGCAGGCGGACTGTCGGTCAATGAAATAGGACTGCAGGAGATCCCCAGTTTTTCACCATGCTCCGTCGGAAACGTTGCTCTATGTTTGTTTTGTCAGTTCTTGGGGAACCCCAAGAAAAAAGGGTCTGGGTAAAAAGTTGGCTGCGAGATAGAGAGGCTAGCTCTCACATTTCGTTGCTCCGTGAACTGAGGCTGTCTCACCACGAGGATCAAGCGCCCCATACACTGTCAGTTTAACTGAAGATAATCGTAAGGCCGTAGATCGGGATTGCCCACACATTTATCAGTTGATCTGAAGATAATGGACTGCAGTTCGCCCGGACTGAAGGTGTGTGGTCGCCGGGCAGGCGGGGATAGGATGAGAGATTCGCGACAGGCAGCGACCTGTCGGATAATGATCTCATGTTCCCCCGACCACACACTGTCAGTTAGTCTGCAGGCAAACGATCTGTTGTCACCGTTCCATCAGTTTTGCGTGAGATAATTTTCGTGATATCATTCACCAGCCGAGATTGGACTGACGAGATCTCGGGTATGATTTTCCCAAGTGTTTGAGGTGAAATTCGCGTGGGAAACTTCAGATCTTCGAAACTTTGACCCGTTGCCAAAAATCTCAGAGTTGCAGTCAACCTTTCTTCGGCAGTGATAGCCTGGCGCAAATGAGTGTCCACTTTTGTGATTCTCATTTCAACCGAATTTAGAAGTTTTTGGAAATTTTCTTCACTCATCCTCAGGTAATTCGTTAAGGGGCCATACACTATGCGATTGCCTGCAGGCCGTCGCCTCAACAGGCGATCGTAAGACCAATATCGCCGAGTTCCATACACTAGCAGTCAACCGCCTGCAGGCGGCCGTACTGAACTGCAGATGATAGCCTGAAGATAGCACACACTACAGTCCGGTACCTGAGATTCGCGACAGGCAGCGACCTGTCGGATAGTGATCTCATGTGCCCCCGACCACACACTGTCAGTTAGACTGCAGGCAAACGATCTGTTGTCACCGTTTCCATCAGTTTTGCGTGAGATAATTTTCGTGAGATCATGCACCAGCCGAGATTGGACTGACGAGGAAAGATGGACGGGAAACCTCCTTTCATTTCCGCATTTATTGAATTATATCGGGCCTACCCCTGTTTATGGAAAGTCAAGGACGATGCCTACGCTAATAAAAGATCGCGGGATGAGGCGTACGTTGAGTTGTTGAAGTTCTATCAAAAAACTGTGCCGTCAGCCACCATTGACACAGTTGAAAAAAATTAATAACTTGAGATGTGCGTTAAGAGTTGAAGAAAGTAAAACAGCAAAAGTCGGGCTCATCGGGAGATGACGCATACACCCCGTCACTGTGGTATTTCGACTTGCAACGAAATGTGACAGCTAGCCTCTCTATCTCGCAGCCAACTTTTCACCCAGACCCTTTTTTCTTGGGGTTCCCCAAGAACTGACAAAACAAACATGGCGCAACGTTTCCGACGGAGCATGGTGAAAAACTGGGGATCTCCTGCAGTCCTGTTTCATTGACCGACAGTCCGCCTGCAGGTACCGGACTGTAGTGTGTGCTATCTTCAGGCTATCATCTGCAGTTCAGTACGGCCGCCTGCAGGCGGTTGACTGCTAGTGTATGGAACTCGGCGATATTGGTCTTACGATCGCCTGTTGAGGCGACGGCCTGCAGGCAATCGCATAGTGTATGGCCCCCTTAACGAATTACCTGAGGATGAGTGAAGAAAATTTCCAAAAACTTCTAAATTCGGTTGAAATGAGAATCACAAAAGTGGACACTCATTTGCGCCAGGCTATCACTGCCGAAGAAAGGTTGACTGCAACTCTGAGATTTTTGGCAACGGGTCAAAGTTTCGAAGATCTGAAGTTTCCCACGCGAATTTCACCTCAAACACTTGGGAAAATCATACCCGAGATCTCGTCAGTCCAATCTCGGCTGGTGAATGATATCACGAAAATTATCTCACGCAAAACTGATGGAAACGGTGACAACAGATCGTTTGCCTGCAGACTAACTGACAGTGTGTGGTCGGGGGAACATGAGATCATTATCCGACAGGTCGCTGCCTGTCGCGAATCTCTCATCCTATCCCGGCCTGCCCGGCGACCACACACCTTCAGTCCGGGCGAACTCAGTCCATTATCTTCAGATCAACTGATAAATGTGTGGACAATCCCGATCTACGGCCTTACGATTATCTTCAGTTAAACTGACAGTGTATGGGGCGCTTAATGTTGGCGATTACATCGAGATTGAGTATTTCGTTGGTTGAAGAAGTATATGTTGGATGGACAAACAAATATAAAATGTTCACGTTTTATTATTAAGCTGATGGATGATGTATCAGCTATAAGAATAAAAAGCGATATTTATATAAAAAAATCGATTAACTCAATATGACGAAACCTCACAGAAAACATGGGATTAGAGGAAGAAAAATAATTCTTACCATTTCAGTGGTAGGTTTTTGAAAACGTATAAACTGAACGATGATGTCCCAGGTGCATTTTCATCTGAAATTTTGTTTCCATACGATGACCACGAGCTTGCACTTCGTGCTTATTGCGGACAAGGTATATATCAGTCGGTAATGTGGGTACAATGTAGTAATCAACACTGCAATCGTTGGTTTCGCCAAATGTGTGTTGATCCTGAAGGTTGTTTGAATTTTTCAGAAGATTTTATTTGTGGTATCTGTTCTGCGCCTTCAAAAATAACGAAGGAAACGTCGAAATTTAGTTCTGATTCTTTGGAGTATTTTATGAGGTATCACCAGAGCGTGATGGCTCCTGATGAAATTAAGTCTGAAACCTTATTGCGAAGGGAAGAAGTTGGAGAGAATAGGGTAAACTCCGAATAATCGTAACCTTGATTGAAAGAGTATGCAAGGCTACAAAAACAAATCTAGAGACTCAATATTCGAAAATATTATAAAGGACATCAGAGAACCACGAAACTTTAATTCCGATACATTCAAACATGTCATTAGGCATGAAAATACAGCAAGGAATGCATACGAGGAAAAAATAGGGGTTTCGTGCAAATTATCCGGTCAGAGATTCACAAAAAATTTCAGTTTTTAGCATCCTCTCCTGATAGTATAATAAATGAGGAGGAGTTGATTGAAATTAAATGTCCCTACAGCTAAATACCAAATATAAATTATATTACCAAATACAAGACCAACTGGAAATTTCAAATCGGCAATGTTGTGAATGATTAGAGTAAAACGAAACCAAACCTTTTGAAAAAAATATGCTTATCCCATTAAAATTTTTCAATTTTTTCCATTTGTTGCTCAACATTGTTTTTCCAAATCAATTATATAAAATGAAAATTATCGGCGGTTGAGGACTTCGAGTGACATATCTCTATTAGAGAATGGCCTTGTTAGTAATCCTGCTTTCTATAAAAAGCTTTCAACTTGGATAGCCAGAAAAAACTAAAAACTCATATGATATTGCACATAGAGAAAGCAAACAGAGTTATTATCAACATAAGTACCTACGATAACTCATCAAATTAATCTAAAACGGTTTGGTCAATTGTATATGAAAAAACAGGTAAAAGGTACATAAGAAACCTAAGTTTGATAATATGACCACACCTCAGCAACTTGTCGAAAACTTTGGCATCTTATTTCGAAATCCGGTAAACCAACATCAACATACCGATATTTCTGATCAGTTGAAAACAGTTGCCCGTCTGGACCATTCCTTCTTTATATTCGAGGTAACTGATGATGAGCTGCTTATGGTAGTTAAAAATTTAGCAAACAAACCAAGCGTAGGCCATGATGGAATTCCAACGACAGTAATGAAGGCAACTATCCCACTAATTTCCAAATCACATATCTTGAATAACAGTTTCAAATATGGTGTATTTCCAAATATGCTCAAGATTACAGTGATAAACCTGTACATAAGAATAATGATCCGAAAGAAATTAACAACTACAGACCTATAAGTCTCCTTAGTAACTTCTCGAAAATATTCGAAAAAATTATGGTCAATAGACTTCTTAGTTTTTTTAGGAAGTTCAAGGTTTTGAATGAACAACAACATGTTTTTTCAAAGGAAAGAACACCGAGACAGTGGAGATGATATTGACGGTTTGGAGATAGATGAACAGATGCTTGGATTTTTTTTGATTTTTCTGAAGCATTTGACTCCGTGAATCACAAAATACCGCTAGAAAAAGTCGCGGCATATGGTGTACGACATGCACAACTCAAGTTTTTTGAGAGCTACCTCAGTGGACGTTGCCAATATGTTTCAGTTAACATTGATGGCATTGAGTATACGTCCGTGAAATCAATCATTGAGCATGGTGTGATACAGAGCAGTGTTCTTGGCCCATTGCTCTTTATCGTTTACATAAATGACCTTCCCAACATTGTCAAATATGTCATATCAGCATTCATTGAGAGAAATTATACTTTCATCTCTGAACTACTAATAGCATTTGTGAACTTTGCTGATGACTCGAACATTCTGATACGCAGCAAAAATCGTCAAGATATCCAAGACCTTCTTGAATACACTTATTAAATAGGTGCAAGAATGGTGAACATTTAATAATCTTCAGCTGAATGTAAATAAGATGGAATTTGTTCTCTTCGCGCACAAACTAAGAAGAGTTGAAACAAAGCAACAGCTCCCACTACCGGGCAAGACCAACAATAACCGGAATATTGACCGGTCATTCGCTTGAAATCGATATACAGGGTGTCCCGTAAATACCACGCGAAAGTGACACTGGAGATAGATTGACATTAGGTCTTTCAGATAGCATCAACATGACCTCAGTAAAAGTCCGCTGGTTTTCGAGATATAACCACTTTTGTGTTTTTTTGAAAATCTCCAATTTTCGGTCTTCAAACTCATGTTTTTTTTTACCTAGGCTACCCTGAATAGTTGCTTTAAACAATGAAGTAATAACTTCACCGAGAACTAGAACAAAATCCTTTAAAAAAATGTCTAACTTGTTGTATTTTATGACGAAGTTAAAACGTTAACTTAAGTTTGACTGACTGATGTGAAAAAAATCAGACTGAATTGACAAATAATCGTAAAAACTGGTCCATTTCCAGCACTTTTCAAAATGATACAACACTACCAATTTTTTATGTCAAAACCTTAGAAATTATAATTTTGTCGCGAGAGATGTGTTTATGCCGAAATAATTAAAAATTAGGAAAAATGCACAAGTATCACCTGTTGCCAAATTACATGTTGCTTGATATTCTTTCCTCGCTACCGTTTCAAACAACCATTATTTTTGCTCTTCTTTCTCTTTTATCTCACTTTCTCTTTCATTTTTGTTTGCAAAAGTGGTGATATCTCGAAAACCAGCGGACTTTTACTGAGGTCATGTTGACGCTATCTGATAGACCTAATGCCAATCTATCTCCAGTGTCACTTTCGCGTGGTATTTACGGGACACCCTGTATGTCGTCTGATTTCAAGACCTGGTTTATCAATCCCTGTAACGGTGGCAAAATCTTTATTTTTCTGGATGCCTGCCATATGATTAAATTGGTTACGAATGTCTTTAGGCGCTTTCGAAAAATTACCCGGGTCAACTCGAACCTTGGCGTTCGTTTACATAACTCGAACATCCAACCCATGTTCGGAAAGGACGGTGCTATTAACTCGATGACTCAATCAGGCTGATATATCGTACCCCTACACAAGAGCAAGGTCACCGCATGCGCACTGAGATTTTAAAATTGTTTGTTTTTTATATCTGAAAACGCGGGAAGTCTTTTACACTTTACTAAATTTTATCATTTTAAATAATAATAATAATTAATTTATTATGGAAATGCGAGCAAATTTGGCTCAATGCCAATGGTGTGGATTCATTAACCGAGAAACAAATGTAAGAAAAAATATTCAAGAAGTTCACCAATTATCAGGTGAAATGAAATTGAAAATTTTAATGCATTTAAATAATTTTTCATAATTTGTATTATGTTTTTTTCAATAGATTCAGTTGACGAAAATAACAGATATTCGTTAGAAGAATTTGGTGTCAAAGGTATGTCTAGTTTACATAAGTAGGGGGCACCGGGGCTACAATTAACAGGGGTAAGTATTAACATTGTTTAAGGAGAAGATAGCTGATACCTCCTGTTACGTGAACATACGATGAAATTTTTCTGAAAATGTTTTAAAAAAATTCAAGTAAAGCCCTGAACAGGTGCTTTTGAGCGCTCGTCTATTGGTGGAGCAATAATTCTATCACATCGAAATTCAATCAAAATTGTATGGGACTTGAGATTCATGCTAAGTATATGAATGCAAAATCTCAGCACGACCGAAATTATATTCTGGAAATTAGTCAAAAAATGAAATATGAAAAAAACAGTATTATCATTCAATTAAATTATATGGTTAATACTAATAATAATATATTATGGGCATCTTGCATGTGGCTGCAAAATTTCATATCGATTGATTGGTTCTGTTTTGTCTGAGATATGGAGGAACAAAAATTTTGAATGACCACAAACAAACTTCTTCAGTCTATAGAACAACCCCTTCGAAAGTTATCGTGCTAACGGCCCCACGGACAGAATTGAATTTGACCTTTGATTCGTCATCGGGGAGTGAAACACTATCGTTTGAGACCGTTTTCGGCTCAAAATTCGTTAATTACAGACAAAACCCGAAAATTATTGTTGAAAAGCCTGTCTATCTTCAACGTGTAAGTGTTTATGGTCCGGCGGAGTCTTTGGGACCTTACCTAAATACTTAACTTGACGCTATCGAGAGATGATTAACGATTTTTTTGACCGGAATTTGATTGTATTGATCTGGAAAATGTTTACTTCAACAAGATAGCGCTACGTGCCACACAACCAACTTAACCGTAGATCGAGCTTTCACGGAAAATGCTTCGTGAAAGAGAAGGACTCCGTTAATAGCCAAGTGTAGATTGAATATCGTGAGGTTATCGAGTACATAGAGCAGCCACTTTTCGATTTGGTTATGGAATATTTCATTGAAAAGATATTGTCCTGTGAGCGTGGTCGTGGTGGTCATTTACATGATGTTATTTGCCAATATAAATTAACGGAATGAAATAAAGATCCGATCATTTATTTCGAAAACTGTCATTTTCCTTTGAGTATCTAAATGACACCTCTAACTGGTAAACCTTGTATATGCACAGCGAAGTAATTTTAAGCTTATAAGCGCTTGTTCATACGGGGAAAATTCATACCTGAATATCATAGAAGCTGTTGGTTTCATTCTACTTCTTTATTAATTCAACTTCCCCTTTCAAATCCTGAACGTTCTTTGAAAAATACAAGTTTTGAAATGTTCCTTTTGAGATTTATCGAAAATACGATGGTTTCGAAGACTTGAAAAAAACTTGTAATTTTCATTACGTGGCTTTAATTATTGATACCTTAATTATGTCATTGATCTATTTAAATTCAAGAGACTGCATAGGTATACACAGGATGCCCAAATATCTTTAGCAAAAACATAAAGAGACCCACTCACTAGAAAGGAAGAATGCGCAGTTAAGTATCTGCACGTTAGCTGTAAAGTAAACGTGTACATTCATATTTCCCACACACAGACACCTTTGCGTGTTAAGTGAGGATGTGCGACAAGCGTGAGATGACGTCGAATGTTAATGGCAGTGGCGTGTGTTGTTATTAAGGAAAAAGTGTCCAATGTATAAATAGCGAACCCGACACTGTATTTCTAAAAATATCAAACGTGCACAGACTTGTTGCCCATACACGGTCGTTCTTGGTCATTCTTCCCCGTACGATGAGAAATGTACACGCTAAACTGCGCATTCCAAATTTCGAACGGCGGAACGCCATACACACACTGTTTTCACTGTACCCCATACCACGCGCATTCAAGTCTTCGCGCTTCCCTCTTAGTGAGTGGGCCCTTTAAGAGTATATCAGAATTTCTAAAATCACTGACTGCTTTTAACTAAATACTATTTTTTTGCTACCAAGTTCATCGTTCGTCGACAGGGCCGGTCATGGGCTAAAACAATGGGTTCTGCTAATGAACAAATCTGCGTTTTGTGTAATAGGAACGCACTAACAAATTTCATTAAATGCAAAAGTTTTGAAAATATTCATCATCGTGGATGTTGTGAGAAACGTAACATTTCTTTTGATGTCACCAAAGATATTTTTTGTATTGTAAAGATGATGTGGATCATGACACTTCGATCTGCAACAGCGACGACGTAGAGGTAATGAAACTGAAGATAAAATTTTCAACACAACAATTAATTCAAAGACAGGCTCAACTTATTGACGACAAAAATTGATTATTAAGCTGTTCAATGAGAGGAATAATGTCCAAGAATCCATAAAAAAGGTAAGTACACCCAAGAAAACAAACGAGGACGACAAATTAAAGATAACAGATGTTAGTGAACATACGCAAACTCTGAGCCTGAAGTCATCTGAGAGAGAAGATGATAAGAATGTGACAGAGAGAAATGACTGGAGGCTGGTTAAAAACAAGAATTCCAATAAATCAAAATTGTCAGATGGTAGTTTCAATGTGAGCAGTTTGGACAATAATATGACGGAAGACGTTATAAGCGTGAAAACAAAACAACAAAATATGTAATTTGTATTCAACAAGATCGAAGACAACTAGATGGATAATAATGAGTGCTAACAAGGATAATACAATAAAAGCTGTTGGAAAGAAAATGGTTGTTTTTGTTACAAGAATGGAGCCGAATACTAAAGTTGAAGATTTCGAAATTATGGTAAAAAAGTCATTCCCTGAAGCCGAGTGTGCATCAATAAAATTCAAACTTCCTGATAAATATAGTTCCTTCAAGGTAGTCATTGATGACTCGAACCGTGAAGCAGCTAAACACAGTAATTGTTGGCCTGATGGCGCTTATGTTTTCGAAATTTTTTTCGAAGAAACCGACGATGGAATAGATCGAAATCTTTTTCCGAATAATAAAGCATTAAAACCCATGAACAGTGACAATGAAACAGTCCAACTGATATTTGAATATAAAACGATCAAAAATAAAATTAACGACTTGGACGGTGTGGTTTATACCCAACCACATTCATATGATGTCATATGCCTTACGGACTAAGGAAGAGGCCATGGGATTCTGCATGGATTGATGGTTTATAGGACATGCATACGCACGCCAAGATTTAAGACGTGGAGGTGCGATTATGGCGAGCTCCTCTGTGAATTGTTTGGAGTGCTCGATTATATATGACATACGAAATAAATCCACAGAAGTGCACTGCGAAGTGTCGGCTATTGAACTACAAAAAGGGTGCATTACTATTGTATGTATATAGTTAAGTTTTTAAGGTAGAAAACCAAGTTTTTAAAAAACTATTTATTTTCGAAATACAAGAATACAATGGAACGTCTGAACAAGTCTAACTCTAGTCTATCGCTGTTGAAACAAACAGATTCAATTTCCTTTATAAGTTTCCTTATCGGAATAGAGATGCTGAATAGCAATATGATTCAAAAAGGGAATAACACATATGATGCAATAGGATGCAATAGGAAAATGCTGAATTGGAAAAATAATGCATTGCAATATACAGGGCTTACGGCATATAGGAAAGGACACACATAAAAAGAATTTCTTGAAATAAGAATACATAATTTCTTGGATATATTTTCTTATTCTAAGAAAATAGTATGTATTCATTCCAAGAATATACTCTCACTTCGAGTAAATTGAATATTTCAATTCGAGTATTTAATTTTTTCACACAATTTTCTTGTTCTGACAGAATTGTGTTCTTAAAGGAAGTAAACGGCTTTTCTTCTTTTGAAAGATTCATTTTTATCATTTCAATGTCATATTTTCTCATTTTGAGAAAATTGAAGCTTCAAAGAGAGAAAATTAATATTCTTCATTTGAAAAATATGTTTTTTCATTCCAAAACCTATAGTTTCTCGCAATGAGAAAACCTAAGTATCGAAGCGAGTAAATCAGTGTTCTTCTTCCAAAACATTCATATGAGAAAATTTTTTCTTGTTCTGAGAGAATTGTGGTCTTAAAGGAAGTAAACGGCTTTTCTTCTTTTGAAAGATTCATTTTTATCATTTCAATGTCATATTTTCTCATTTCGAGAAAATTGAAGCTTCAAAGAGAGAAAATTAATATTCTTCATTTGAAAAATATGTTTTTTCATTCCAAAACCTATAGTTTCTCGCAATGAGGAAACCTAATATCGAAGCGAGTAAATCAGTGTTCTTCTTCCAAAACATTCATATGAGGAAATTTTTTCTTGTTCTGAGAGAATTGTGGTCTTAAAGGAAGTAAACGGCTTTTCTTCTTTTGGAAGATTCATTTTTATCATTTCAATGTCATATTTTATCATTTTGAGAATATTGAAGCTTCAAAGAGAGAAAATTAAAATTCTTCATTTGAAAAATATGTTTTCTCATTCCAAAACCTATACTTAGTTTCTCGCAATGAGAAAACCTAAGTATCGGAGCGAGTAAATCATTGTTCTTCTTCCAAAACACTCATATGAGAAAAATTTTCTTGTTCTGAGAAAATAATTGGGGTCTTAAAGGAAGTAAACGGCTCTTCTTCTTTTGAAAGATTCATTTTTATCATTTCAATGTCATATTTCTCATTTTGAGTAAATTGAATCTATAAAGAGAGAAAATTAATATTCTTCTTTTGAAAAATATGTTTTTTCATTCCAAAACCTATAGTTTCTCGCAATGAAAAAACCTAAGTATCCAAGCGAGTAAATCAGTGTTCTTCTTCTAAAACATTCGTTTTCTTATCTCAATATAATTTTTTTCTGTTCTGAAAATATTGAAGTGTGGAAAGGAGATTATGATTGTATTGCATTCAGAACAAACTCTGTTTTTTCATTCCAAAGTCATATTTTTTCATTTTGAGGAAATCTTCTTGTCATACCGATTTGTTATTTTCTTGTTCTGAAATTTGATGCATGAGTTGAAGCAAGTGAATGATTATATTGTATACAGGGTGTCTAGGAAGTAACTGTACACATACCAGAGATAGACTTGGACTAGCGGATTGACCATAAACAATTGGACGGCGTTATGCAGAAAGCAACCAACCCACAATTTACCAGAAATTGAGTTGGACGCGGATTTGGGTATTGAAATATACATTCTTCATTCTGCAAAAACCTGCCAAGCCTCATGAGCATATTCAGCCTATAAATCTATGGAATGCTAACCCACATGTTCATTTTGTTCGAACTTTCAATTTTCAGAAACCTACCAACCCACTTGGTATTATTTTCATGTTGCGCCAACTGAATCCAAGTGGGTTGGTAGCTTCTTACAAATATGAGACCATTTTATTTCGATATAACCTAGTTTTTGTTTTGTTTGATTTTCATTAGTAAATTCAGTGGTGTTATTAAAAGTGATCCAAAACGATTGAAAAACTTTTAATTAAGTAAAAAGTGTAAAACTAAATTATCTCAAGAGGTTCAACATCTCACACTGTGGTGTGATTCTTGTGGCGGGCATAATCGAAACATCAAGCTGATACTTATGCTTAAGTCCATATTACATGGTGAGTACACAAATTTGGAAAGCATAACCATAAGATATCTCTGCTCTGGTCATAGTTTCTTACCAAACGATACTGACTTCAGTGAGTTCGAATCAGCTCTTAAACGGCAGCAGAGATTGTATACACCAGAGGACTACATTGAGGTGATGGGTTCTTGCAGAAAGAAGAAACCATTAGTAGTTACCCAAATGTCTGTTGAAGATTTTGTGAGCGTGATGAATATTGAAAAGAAAATCACTAATAGAAAAATTACAGATCTTAAAAAAAAATTAATTGGTTACATATAAGATCAATCAAAATAGAGAAACAAGAGCCATTTCTGCTTATGATTCAACAACACGATTTTTCACAACCCTATCAAATAGTTTCCATAAAAAAAACTTCTCGAGGTAGACCTGGTAATGAGGAAGTCTTTAGGGATTTAGTTCCACTGTGGCACAACGGAAAGCCTATCGCTGAAGCTAAGTTGACTAATTTACAGGAAATGTTACATCTCATTCCTGCAGATTCACTGCCTTTTTATCAAAATTTACAGAGTGCCAATATAACAGAAGACATCGAAGGTTACAATGTAGAGACTTTGGATTTCGAAGTGGACGTAATTGAATGAAATGAAAACTTCCATTAATTGTTAATCTAATTATTATTTTCGAGAAATAAAAATAATTTCAATACATTTTCTGCTTTGGTTCGAACTACCTATTCATTGTAATAATTCCCAGTTTTGCAAAACGCAAAAACCTACCAACCCACCAAATTTTCTCATTTTCACCCTTTCTGACATCTGAAATATTCAAATCAAAAAAATTACATGAGATCGATCAAAAATAAAACATAAATAAAGAAGAACTATTCAAACAAAATACAGGGTTTTTTAATAACACATAAAAACTTTAAAGCTAGTTATCTCAGTTTGTCACTGTTGAGGGTTGGTAGCATTCTGCATAACGCCGTCCAATTGATTTCTGGATTTCCCTAGAAAGCTACAGGGTGATTTTCCAACTTCATGGATACTTAGACCATCATAAAATCCATTATTGACGGATATTATTGAAACTTGGGAGTTTATTGACACATACTAAGGTTGAATCAGAAAGATATCAATCATTCCATTATTCCAGGGCCGGACTCATTCATTTTCATTTAAAGTGTTCAGGGTGAAAAAACACTTTGTATTTCGAATTACGAATAATTGATTCGCTATTTAGAAAGAAGCTAAATTATTCTTCAATTTGTGGTATCTCTTATAAAGTTGTCACATCAACAATTATTTTTTTATGAATTTCTTAATTTGGATAAAGTTCGAAAATTTTGATTTATTTACCAGAACAGGACTTAGTCATCTCGTGGAGATCGAAAATAAATTTCCTTAAAAAAGTCACTAAAGGTGAAGAAGATAATAATAATTTGTTAATATACTGGGTGGCCACCCCAGAGGCGGATATCACTTTGAGGGAGTCAATGAAGGTAGGTATTTGAAAAAAAATGGTGATGTGTATAGGGTAAACAGAAGCATACCTATTTCAAAATTATTCGTATGTATACTGGGTGTTCGACAACAAAGATATAGACCAAAGTTACCTCATTTTGGCTTGGAATTGAGAAGTTACCTCGACAACACCTATCCAAATAGGTGGATAGGTCGAGGTGGACCTATTCCGTGGTCTTCTCGATCTCCAGATTATGGGGAAAATTGAAAGATATGGTATATTCTGAAGAAATGCAGTCAAGAGAACAGCTGATGAACAGAATAATCAACTGTTGCGATATTTTAAGAAATAATGGCAATATGATTAGATTGATTCGAAAGGCTGTATCCAATTTGAAAATTCGGCAAAATAAATGTATACAGCTAATGGTTTTCATTCCGAACCACTTTTGAAATAACGTTGACTCAGCAATTCATTCGTTCCTATTTTTATTAGGTACTCTTTACTGTATTTTAATTTTTTTCATTTGTTATTGTTTCGTTATTGAATGCGTGCTTATTAAAGCTCTGAACTTTTCTGAAAGTTTTTCAATAGGTAATACTTTCGCATTTTATATTTGAACATGAGATTTTCAGTTATCTTCATGGTGAAAAATTCAATTTTTCGAATTTTATCCGAATTCAAAAAATCGTAAAAAAATAATTGTTTATGTGACATCTTTGAGTGATACCAAAAATTGAAGCATAACTTACCTTCTTCCAAGAAAGCGAATCAATTATTTGTAATTCGAAATATAAAGTGTTTTTGTTAACCTGAACACTTTATAAATGAAGATTAATAAGTCCGGCCCTGGAATAATGGAATAATTGATATCTTTCTGGCTCGACCTTAGCAAGTGTCAATAACCTCCCAAGTTTCAATAATATCTGTCAATAAGTTTGGATTTTATGATGTTTTAACTATTTCCATGAATTTGGGAATGTAGCTTTCTAGGGAAACCCAGAAATTAATTTTTATAGTCAATCAGTAATCAGCTAGTCCAACTCTATCTCTGGTAAGAGTATGTACAGTTATTCCCCGGACACCCTGTATATACTTATAAAAATTCATGTTTCCATTCCAATGTCATATAGGTACCTATTCCCCTTCTGAGAAAATTGAAGCTTTGCAGAGAGCATGAATGAAAATATGCTGTCTTTATTCCAATCCCTATACAGGGTATTCCTAAATTGGAGGTACAAACGGAGAAGGGAGATTCCTCAAATAATTTTATTGTCAAAATCATGGGATCGCAAACGTTTCGTTTTCGATATACAGGGTGATCAACTTCGAATTAATTAATTACTACATTTTTTCTAATGATTATATGAATTTATAGATACTGAATGAATCATTGCTACAGTTCGAGAAAAATAATAATCATAAAAACTTAAAATGAATTTATTCACCACAGTTATCAACTGGATTTTTTATGATGGTTTAGAATTTTTTCTCGGAATCGATAGCAGATATGACAAAACTACCAAGGACCAAAACGCTTAGTAAAACAACAAAGCTTCTTTTTACATTTTTCCAAATTAACGGTGGATCACAAAAGAAAGTTCTGGAAAAACAGGGGGCAGTGTTCCTGAAAAAGTGTTACCCTGTAGATTTGCAATCGAAATTGGCCTGTCTTATGGTTTGGACTATCAATTAATCAATTATAATATTTTTGTCCAACTTTACTTGAATATCCTGTGAAGTGTAGATACTATAAAGAAAAACCTTGAAAAAATTCTAATTTTAACACCCTATAATTTGAAAACGAATCGTTTAAGCGCGGTCACATGTTTATGCGACTTTTTTTCTCGAAATTAATCAAGGAATCTCCTATTTCCGTTTGTACCTTCAATTTATTAAC
This sequence comes from Propylea japonica, assembly GCA_013421045.1. NCBI lineage: Eukaryota > Metazoa > Arthropoda > Insecta > Coleoptera > Coccinellidae > Propylea > Propylea japonica. The sequence goes on along the minus strand of JACDNR010000063.1, from coordinate 4,498 downwards.
ACCCTGTATAGTTTCTCGCAATGGAGAAACGAAAGTACCTATCTAAAGTGAGTAAATCAGTGTTAGCCTTCCAAAGCCTTCGTTTTCTCATCCCATTGTTATATTTCCTTGTTCTGAAAAAATTGAAGTAGGTATTGAAAAGAACAAATGATTGTATTTGTTTGCATTCAAAATATTCGTTTTTCGTACTTATGCGAGTCTCATGTCTTATTTTCTTGTTCCGAAAAAATATGTCATCTCCTGAAAATACTTTGAAGTAGGTAATATGAATAAGTGGTATCTATGTAGATACCACTTATTCATATTAATTATTCATCATTATTCTGTAATGATTATTTGGTAGATAATGTCGAACACTATCATTCCAATTTTCAGATCTCCAGAAACGTCTAATAGGCCCTCGAACTTGGGAAACTCTGTATATACAGGGTGTCCCACCAGGAGTGCCCATTGAAAACATAATTCGAATACTTCCAAATTTTTTGAGAAGCTATAGGTTAATTAATGAGACCTTCATATATAACACTTTCCGCCGGTGCAACCGCGGTTGCACCGGCGGAAAGTGTTATCACACTAAATGGTATCAAATTTCTAATTTCTAATGGAACACCTTGTATATTATGAATTTTTCGGATATATCTTCGAATTCCACATTCATTTTATGTATCATTTCTTATAGCGATCTTCGGCCGTTTTCGAGTTATTCGTTGTTTTATTATGCTCGTAGGTGACAGTTATTCCTGAATATCTCAAAAATGGTGCATTTTAAATATAGGGAATCCTTATAACACTCCACTTATTTTTCCCTACAAATTGATATTTGAATAAAAAAAAATTAATATATTTCCATTTGTGAAAATCGAAAAAAAAATGTCTAATGGGCACTCCCAGTGAGACACCCTGTATATTAATTTACAAGAAAACCTAAATCCCTCAAAATTGGTATGAATATTTCCAGAACAGTTTTTTGATTTGTCGGATAGCCAATGAAAAAACTGATTAACTACAGGAATTTTGAAATCGAGACCGCTAAGTAATAGGTAGGTACTGAATTATTGAAGCAGCTTCTTCACTTCATATGGGTCCTTTGAAAACAAAATATTGAAATTATTTGAATGATTTATAAAAGTGTATTCATTCCGGCCGTATAAGCCATCCGCGATCCTGACTGGAGAAATTATTGTCGATATTTTGTTGGCCCAAGAAAATCATTATCTTGCCGCTAGATCGTACGAGATCCGAACAGCAGGCCCTGCAGGATTGGAGATGCTGCTCGATTTTCGTACATTTCCGCCTGAATACTATTGGTTCAAATGATTTAAATGGTACAATCGGCAAAGATCGCCTGAATGAGTTATCAGCAGATCAACTCGAAAAAGAAAGGAAATAAAAAAATTAAAAAAAAATTGAAAATTTCCTTGAAACTTTTTTCCCTGTATAATTGAAAATGGTCAGGCTTCAAGAATATTTTAGCTTAATAAATAATGTCTATCATCACAATCTCAATATTTAGATTTCAAATAGGTCTAGTTCTCCAGAAACATCTAATAGACTGTCGAACTTGGTACACCCTGTATTTATTCAATATCTATCTTACGCACCTGTGAAATTCATTCAAAATACTCGGGGGCACATTGAAGCATCATGAAAATTGAATTCAAATGCAAAGTTTTTTGAATAAGTAACATTCAATTCAATATAAATAATATCATCTGTAATTTTCAGAGGAAATATTACCTCAACATATTATCTGATTGCTCATATCATCCCACCGAAGGGAAAGCAGAAGTGTGGAAATCAAATTTGGAAGTTCTCAACCATAGAATCTCTGGAAGGAATTGTGGTTCATGTAACGGTGAGATGATTGACTTATCTTGATTTTTTCCAAAATATTGAATCTCATAACCATATAAAATAAAAGCTTCCGGATTGGAAGCACGTCATTTTTAAAAATGATTTCATTTTTTTCAGCAACCAGGAGATATATTTGCAGCCATCGAAAGAAAAAGAAATAGAGCTGTGGAAAGGAAAAGGACAATCCAACCCTATCTCTTAGTTGTTGGGGAAACCATCAACACAAATCTTACTTTTTAATTATTGATACGGTGAGGTTTCAATTCGACTCATTTTCGAAAGTATTCGATACACTATTCAAGTCTTTTCATGTTCTACATGCTGAATACCCCCCAGAGAGTGAACATATACATTAATTCAAAGGGGGGTATACAATTTTCAAACAAAATATGATAAGATCACACCATCTATTCATTATTTTTTGTACCTGAGGAAGACTGAACAATGATCAAATGTACATATTGTGATAAAAAATTCAACACATTTATAAAATATAATATTCACATTGAATATTCCCATGGAAAATCGAATAATTTTATATGTCCTGTTGAAAACTGTTGTAGAACTTTCCACTTGAAAAGTGTTTTCAGGAGACATTTTATAAAGAAACATAATCAATATCAAAATTCGGATGAAATCACAGTTGAAAAAAAAATTCTGATATCAGTGATCAAAAAAATTATGTCAATCTAAACCCGTGTTACAACAATGCTCAGAATGATAAATTCGAGGTCTCAACTGAGAAAAATCACTTCATAATATTCAAAAAATTGTATTCGGAGTCCATTAATAAATTAATTTCGCAATTTTATGGAAAACTCAATTTAACAAGATCATCGATTCAGCTCATTTTCGATGCCTTCACGGAATTCTTCTCTTCAGGTATCTTCAAGATCATTAAAGAACTAAGTGATAATTTATCCATTGATAAAGGCAAAACACTGGAAAAAAAATATTTAGACGAAATGTTGTACATACTTGAACATCCCTTCGCTGAAATCGACACTGAATTCAAACGATTTAAATATTTTGAATCATCAGCAAAACTTGTTCACCCCAGAGAATTAAATGTTGGAATTTTAGATGAAAGAGTCAGTAAAAATAAAGAAATTACTATGCAACTGAAATATTCTCGGGCGTATTTTGTTCCTATGAGAGAGACATTGAAAAATTTCTTTGAAATTCCTGGAGTGTTCAAAACAATATCTGATCATCAAACTGACCTACAGAATTCATTTAAATCTGACAAAACTTTGCGAAATATAGTTCATGGATCATTATGGAGTGATTTTGGACATGAAGGTTCCATCTTTCCAATTGTTTTATATTTTGATGACTTCGAACCACTCAGCAGCTTATCTTCTCATGCTGGGGCATATAAAATTGGAGCAGTCTATTTCACAATTGCTACTATACCCCCTTTTTTTGCTAGTCGTCTCGAGAATATTTTTTTAGCTATGCTTTTCTACAGTAAGGATAGAGTAAGATTTGGAAATGAAAAAATATTCAGAGTTCTTATTGAAGAACTCAATTTTTTAGCTAATGAAGGTATCATTGTCACTGTTGAAAATTCTCAAAAAACCATCAAATTTGCACTATCGGTTATAGCAGAAGATAATTTGGGTATGCATGCGATTCTCGGATTCAATGAAAGTTTCTCGAGCACGAATTTCTGCCGTTTTTGCACTGATGTCAAGACCGATATGATGAAACAAAGCAATGAAAATGAAAAGTCTCTCCGGTTAGAAAAAGATTATAACACTCATTTTGATCAAAAAATAGGTATCAAAGAATACTGCATTTGGAATGATGTTAAGAACTACCATGTATATAATAATTTAGCTTGCGATATTATGCACGATGTATTTGAAGGTATACACAGGTATGATATGGCACTTATTATAAATAATTTGATTGAAAAAAAATATTTCACTCTTGAACAGCTGAATGACCCAATCAAATATACAAATTACGAAAATTTTGAAAAAATATAACACCTGGTATTCAAAAATCTCATCTCGCCCAGAAATGTTTGATCATGTCAGCTGCTGAAATGCATTGTTTGGTCATGAATTTTCGTTTCATTCTAGGGGACTTGGTGCCAACTGATGATGAAGTTTGGTCATTCTATTTGAAATTATATGACCTAACTTCTATTTTGACTTCAACCTCTGTCACATTAGAAACTACAGATTTGTTAAATAACCTTATAGAAGAACATCATAATTTATTTCTGAAGCTATTCAATATGAATCTGAAACCTAAGCATCATTTTCTTGTGCATTATAAGAGAATCATTCTGAAAGTCTGGCCTCTGTTAGACCTACTTCAATATCATGTATTGAGATTTATATGAGGCAAATACAATTTGGACCAATACAAATACAAATTTAGCAAACAATATCAAATGTAGAAAGAATCTGCCATACACCCTCTGCTTTAGAAATCAACTACGGGATTGTTATCGAATGATGTCGATGACTGGATTGGAATCACTACAATTTCGGGCCGATATGTAAGTTAAACATTCCTGTTTCAATACCTTCAAATACAAATTTAAATTTGGACGATTATTTTAGTACAATGTGGTATACACTCAATGGTACAAAGTTTGAAATTAAGTCGATATTACTTTTCAAAAATG
>JACDNR010000062.1:0-15746 GCA_013421045.1 Propylea japonica | reverse complement strand
TTAAAGATGACTAAAGAAAATACAGTGAAGAACACTAATTGTTGCTGTGTTTATGGATGAAGCTCTAAGAGTTTTTCACAGGTCACTATTTTTATAGGAGTGGTTATGAAAAAATAATTTTTATCAGTTGATCACTAGTTTTGCACTAGAGGAAGCATTTCAGACGTTTAGTGCAGTCAAAATCAAGAAAACAAAGAGATTAGCCAGTTTCAGGATTCATATTTGGACTTAAAGGAGGAAATATAGTACATTATTGGATGTATTTCAATTCACTCGTTAAAGAAAACAGATGAAGATTACTCGTTAATGACAAATTGTTGTGATAACTTAAGTTTTTTATGAATATATGCCCTGAATCATATCACTTGGCTAAAACTTATCTGGATGTTCTTTCAAGTTGCAGTATATCTTTTGTTTTTTATATGAGACAGTAAAGGTAACTGCTAAATTCACTATTTATAAAAAATAGCACATACACATACTTACTTTTACTCTGTATTGTAAAATTAATTATCATTTCTTATTAGATAATTAAGTTTTTGTTTTACCAGGGATAAAAAATTTGTTGGTTTGTATTGAATGATAATGCTTCACTTACGACAAAATATTAATGAATTTTTCTGATTTGTATTCAATAAAAATAGTTTTTGATGTCGTGAATAATTGAATTAAGTTGTTTAAGTTTCATAAAGTCTTTCATTTCTGTAATAAATCAATCAATTCCGGCTTCATTTCAATAACAAATATTGTCATTTTTTCTTTCTATATATTGAAGATAAATATTATAAATATAATTTGATTCACTGCAGCAGGATTAGGATTCCTTGTTTCTACTAAATAACTAATCATATCAGGATACATTTTATTTTCGAATGAGCCAAGTTAGATGGTTAAATATCTTCCTTCTGCAGTTGACAAGGGTGAATGCCCAAACTGATATTTTCTACATATCGTCCTCGATGTATATGATATGAACTTAATAAATCATTTCATAGGTCCATTTTCACGATTGTTCAGTCAAAAGACTAATAAATCAACTGAAACACTTGAGAAACACCAGAATCTCTCTTGTTTTGCTTTGACGTGCACGAAACAATACTCGTTTCGGGAACAGCTGATTCGGCGATTGCAGCGCCGCGTCGGTAAATATTTATCCAATACAGTTTTTCCCCTCGCGTAGCGGGCGACTTCCAATCCGCGAAGTTTGATGCAATCGAGCCTTTTGCTCCTGTTTGACGCCGTTTTCACCCACTAACATTATCGGTCGGTATCGAGAGAATAAACGATTTGAAGATTTTATTTCTTCTTTAAAATGCTTTTTGTGAAATTCAATCCCACAAGTAGCCGAGTATCACGACCTTCCTGAAAAAAGTACGTCGAAATTCGGAAAACTGCGATTGTGCAAAAACTATTTATTCCACAGCTTTGTAATTGTGCACCAATAAAGTATATGTTAATAACTACTTAAATTCAGAGCAATTACGCTTCATCTCAGAAATTGACCAAGTTATGAATTTTCGAAAAATTGATGTTTTTTTCCAGTTTTTTTGGACTTTTCTCGGAAACTAAATTATCCCGCTTGAGATGTGTCACCTCTCATTTTTTTTGTTTTTGAATTCTCTACAAAAAGCTCCTTAACAGCTTTTCGATCAGATCAATCTTCACGTTTTATAAGCGAAAAAAGCAAAATTTTGATTTTTTTGGCTTTTTTTTCGCTTCTTTAAAAAAAGAACGATTCAGGAGTGGAATTTATTATGAAAAACATGTAGAAACTACCTATATTGCATGACTGCACAGTCGATTCAGGTAGTATTTTTGTCACGAAATCGACCTTTCGATAGCTCTATTGCTTGGTCTAATACTTTATGTTGCTTCGTCATGCAACAAAAAATATCCTCTAACCTACCCAATTTTCATCAACCAGAGTGAAATGACATAAACACTCAATGCATTTTATTTAGGTTCAGACGTCATAAATTATCATTTTATTACACGTGTAAAATGATAATTACTTGTTTACAAGTGCTTTCATAATTACAGTAACAACAGCAAAGATATGGTATACTATAGACAGTATTTTACTATTAGATATACCACTACCTGACGGAAGTGAAGTTTTATCGTCTTCATCATATTATATTATCAATAAAGTACCTCAGCCCACGATTATCTCCGTACTTAATAAAGTAACTAGATATACAACCTGATCCCAATTATTTCCACTCCTCATATACAGGGATAAGGTAAATGTTAAGGAAATTATTTATAATTACTGAAACTCACCCATAATTATATTGAAAATTTTATTCATCTGTCCAAAGTCGACAGACACAATGTTTCCGACTGATTTTTTATTGTTGTTTTAGCCAATGAGCATACATTAGGCGATAATTTTGCACTAGTGCAAATTATCGATAATTCGCACTTGTGCAAAAATTATCAGGTCCTTAAAAATAAATGCAGACGTAAGTATGAACGTTTATTACTTATTAGAGTAACGGCAATGTGACAGCAACTTACATCGACACAAAACGATTTGATGGATTCACAAAATTTTCTTATTAAATTTAACTCTTGCAATGAAAAATGAATCGATAATTTTCATTGCACTAGTTAAATTACAACTGAATATTTCACACACAGTAATTTTTAACTAATCGAACATATGCAGTGAGAGTCAAAATCATGAACAATTCATTTTCTCGAAAGAAAAATATTTGACATCAAATCCTCCATTGAAATATTCTAATGACAGCCGTGCACCGTGATAGCCGGAATATCACTGCTTCGGACATGTTTAGATTAGATTAGATTAGATAGTGGTCTATCGGCACGTTGATTACCTTTCTGCACTGCGACATATAAGGTCTTTTGTGCGTTACCATACTAAAACTACGTTTTTCCAAGGAATCTAACCTCCTTAAGACAATTGTATTTTCCAATTTATTTTTTCAATGAATGTCACTCTACAGTACGTCACGTCACAGAAATGTGTGGATCGACCTTTATTCGATTGAAATAAGTAGAGTATACCTACATATAGTCATAGACTAACTAAACGGAGAATAGATGAGACACTAGTAGAACAAGCTTCAACGCCATCTGTTTTTGTACAACATTACTAATTCGTGAAAAAACCTCATGAAAAAGGAATATGTATCGTAAAGCTACCGCAAAAATATTCTGTAGTGCACATTTTGAATAGGTAGGTTTGCCATATAGGCAAAAAGTTTTTTGAAATTCAATTTCCAAAAGGATATCAGAAATGGATTCGTGCAAGTTATCGATGAGTGAGGAAATTTATTCTCATGAAAATAATACCTGCAACGAACTTTCATCTGATTTTCTTTTGGAATCGAGAAATGAGGATCAATAATCAAATTATGATAGAATAAACATTTATTAACTGAAATAGGTATCACCATTGAAAATACAGATTTATTTCATAAATATCTAATCAATAAACTAATAATTGCATTGAAAACATTTTCAAAACTAAGAATATGAATTCAATAATACAAAATATGAGTATTTATCGACTACACTTATTCAATACATGAAAAACTTTTTTGAAAACTACGAGTATCTTAATTCTTATAGGTAACAGAATATACATATAAATTTTATAATTACCTTCTTGCATCTCGATTTTCACATCCAATAACACAGCACGTCTTCACTCTTGCAGGCATATCGAAATTTATTATATTTCAAAAAGAACATGTCAAACCACTCCTTGTGTCAGTTGACAATTCAAACGCTTTTTTGATGATAATGATTTTACATACTTACTATTTTCTCGATAGGATTTCCATGAATGCAACGACATCTGATCTAACTATCAAATTGAAAATAATTTTTTCGTGTATTAGTCTCCTCCTCCGATAGATGGCGCGGAATATACGAGTGGCTCATCTAATTTTTTAGTTTGTCTTTGCATATAGTTACATGTTATCAAATGTTAGGGTAATTCCATCTTCTTAAATGTTGTCTATACCTCCAGTTCGATAACATCATATTTCCTGCTACTCCTTTAGCATCAGTATCTCAAATACTTGTAAAATAACTCATTCGCTTTATATCCCACCTTCCAAAACCTCAAAGAAAGCAAAGAAAACCGCCAGATGTAGAATTATGAAGATCATATAATTATATTATTCACCCGATGTCCCCAAGCAGCGTCCAAGACGGGTCTTAATTGCCTCAGTTTACACGTAATAAAGCAGATTTTTCACATTTTCCACATACCAAAGAAGGCGGAGAAGTCTAGAAGACAGCCAGCAGCGCATTATCTCTCGCGTTTTATTATACGCTTCGCGTTTTAACACACTTGACGTGCCGACATCGGGTGTATTCTTTCGGGATGAACTCAGATTTTATCAGGCGCGAAGGTTCAGTTCAGACTTTGATATTGTTCTCTGGGGCGAAACGACACAGATGTGGGAAAAATCAATATTTGAACCAGCGCTGGCAGAGTCCGTCGCCGACGAGTTAGACCCATTAAGGAATGAATACGAGATCACGGTTTCAATTTGAGGAATGCTGTGTGATTTTGAAGGGCGCCGAAAGATTGTTCCGATTTGAACTTGCCTCGAATTTGTAATTTAGGAGCGATTAGCTGTTGAAATTTCGTTGGTGAATGGAATAACTTTCAGAAAAAAATATGTGCATCATAAAATACATAAATAACTATGTATGTTTTCAATACAATCTCGGAAAATTCCTAGAAAAATTCGGCGATAATTTCGAAACTTAAAAATTTCTGGGTTAAGATTTCGTCAAGAAAGTTTTGCTCAATAATGAATAGGGTGATACCTATAATTCTCAGAATATTCTAAACAATAATGATTGCTCACCCCATATGAACGAGTATGCAAGATTGTTGAACGGAACATTCATTGATATAGGTATTATTAATACCAAAGAGGAGTAGGTAAAAGTCAATAATAGGGCATCAAAAATATGCCATATCTCCAAGAAGATAAAATGGAAGAAATTGGGAATATACTTTTATGAAATTCTTGAGCAGAATGGCTGTCCCAAGAAAGTGTTGGAAAATGCCAATGAAATTGGACACAATAATACAAAACCCTAACCTAAAAACGAGTAGAACCAAAACAACACAAATGATAAACAATGCCGTATATCAAGGGGTGAACTGAAAATATTAGAAGAATTGGAAATAAGTACAATCTGAGAACAGCAAACAAGATTCAAGATACTATTGAGGCTTATTTAACTGAAGTAAACCAGATAATGAAAATCAACTAACCAAAAACTGCATATGTGATGTACCTTGTGAGTGCGGTAAAACCTATATTGAAAAAACCAAACGTCCCTTAAATTTCAATTTAAGAATTAATTTTTGAACTTGACAACTTGAATAAATCAAAATAGATCGAAGTTATGAATTAACCTACTGAGAACTACCTGAAATGACTAACATTTCAAAATAATAATTAATAATAAATTGAGGGTACTTTCATTCCATCCTTTATCAAATAATTCATGAAGGTGCTAGATTTCAGATTTTTACCATCAAAGATAATACACTGAAATAATTTTTGCGAGCCAGCTTTTACCTCTTTTATTCCTTGAAAGTAAAATTGACGTCAAATTTTTAATTCTCTATTCTCTCAAGGCTTGCCTACATATTCCATTATTACTCCTCAAGAGTATAAACTATCTACTATTTTTTCGAACACCACAAAATGATTATTACAATTGTTATGTCTCTGAATGATAAAACTAAATTAAACATCTTCCTTGGATCAAACACGTAAAGCTCAATAAACATGAAAGAACCCACTCCTAACCACAACATCTATAACCATCAAACCACCCAAATGATCTAATCAGGCCGCTTCCCATCCACAAGCCGAAAGGTCAATTAGTCAAAACGGCCACTCCTCAACGTCGTTCTCATATCAGAACCCCAAAAACACAACTTAATTTTCATCTTTCACCTCATCTCGCAGTCACAACAACAACACATGTACCTCATTACGAATATAATCTCCCATCTACGGTTTCTAATGGCGGCCATCTGTCATCAGAAGTTACCGCTAAGAAGTCGTAATTTAAGACCCACGCCGTCTTTTGTTGGCTCTCAGACACCCAGCACCGGTCGTCCTCGTTGATTCACAACGGGCTTAACAAAGGGAGACCTTACGGGACCTCCCGAAACAATATTCTTGAATGTTTGTGTTGTTTGCCTTTCACAATTTTGAAACGCATTGATGATGTACCTGGTGGTGGCGCTACAACTCTTGGAGCGGTGAGTCATAGTATATTGGAAAGGTGGTAGGTACCTAGAACAGGTATCGACTCGAAGAAGTGTATTTATACTCCATTCATTTTTGAAGAATTGTTTTGTATTTGTATCTGACAGAACTGCCGTGAAACTAGCTTATTGCAAATGGCAATATTGTAGGTGAAAATTTTTCAGATTTCATTTGACCTATTGCACCAAAATACTTTGCAACTTCTCACTTTGCATTACGACAAATTTCAAAAGTGAAAATTAGTTATGTTGCACAACATTTCTCTCAATATTCAATTTTTGCTGAGTACTTTTCACTATGATCGTGACTTCTCTCACATTGTATTTTTCAATTATGAATGCGTTTGGTGCAACTTAATTCATTTGAAAAGTGAAAAGTGCAAATTGAAAAGTTTGAAAAGTATTTGGTGCAATAGGCCCCTGGTGTGGTATTATATTTCATAAACAAGACACAATTTATTTCAATTTATTCCATTCCAGGTCTGTTGGCTAACCACGAGAAAAAAATCCACTAAAAATATCCGTTGCGAAAGTGATCTCTCAAAACTACAGTGCGCGTCAAAATTATGGAACAAATTAATTATCCCAGATGAGAAATATTTGGCAACAAAATCCAGGACCAGTTCAATTTTAGTTTCAATTTTATCAATATTTTATGCATTATTGAAGGATTCTTGTTGCACCCTGTGCCATCCCCATCAACCATCAAAATTTTTTTAATAGGAAAAGTGGGTCATGTTTCAACTTTTTAAGTGTTTTCAGATGTATCACAAAAATTTTCATTCAAATCGACGTGTCCAAAAGTTTTTCCCAACATGCTTCCCAACATGATTCGTTATCGAATTCATTCCATTTGGCTGTTCTACACTGTATGATCAAAAAATTTACACAATCTGTGTTCTGGAAATGAGATGAACACTTCTCTCTTACAACTGGAAATATTTGGTAAAAAATCTTTGCTTGTCTGAAACTTGCTTCATTCAAGATGGAGGGAGCAATAAATCAAAATTTATCGATTATTGATTGTCATTAATTATAGTTATTCCACAGCTAAATCCAAATTCAATAGTCCGTATCAGCTACCTTCCCTTTTTTCAATTAACTGCCCAATACGCCTTGGCACCCCACGAATTTGATGAAAAGTTTGAGGTACATCGTTTCATTCTTTCTGAAAGGTAAAACTTAATTCCTGAAAATTTGGAGGTGGGTTTTGTCGATTTGTCTTTTTAAGTTATCCTATACGTGGTCAATTGTATTCATGTATGGTTCGTTGCTGTCGTCGACTATCACTTTTTAAAGGAAACCAGAAGGCCTTCACACTTAGCCAGAAAGCGATAACAAAAGCCACTTACTGGCCCATAACGCTTCTGTGATATAGCAAAATGCACCAATGAAACGAGTTTTTTGGACAAGTAAGAAAATGAAGGCGAAGCAATCTAAAGGAATCTTCCAGGAATAAACCATTTCAAAAGTTTCTAACAGGATCTTGTCGCCTTAGAAAGCATATGATATGATGATAATTGGCTTAACAGAAACTGGCGAGTGTAGATTCTGTGAGAAAGAATTGGAGAGTCTGGTCTCGCCATTTAGAGCATGCGTAAAGACTGTCTAGCCTGAATATTGAAGTTTAGTCAAGATTGTCCAAAGATGATTCAAATTCTTTTCTAAATATTGAACCTCGTCTATAAATTAAAACAGGAAAACCTTGAAAATCCATAGAAATACAACAAAACGATTCTTTCAAGAATCAACTATGTGACATTTTTCCAATTGGTATTATAAGGTGCTTTGAGTCCAGAAACGAACGTTGATCTGAATTGAACATAAATCGCAGCTCTGCCTTCAAATACTTCATGATATATAACGATTCATCATCTTCAACCATTACATCATAAATCTGAAACTGAAATGCACACCATAGAACCCTGCTATCACGTAACATGTCTAACAGCATATAACATATGCTTGAATAATTTCTGAAGTGTATCTCATGAATTAATCGATCACTTGTAGGGGCACACTCCAACGAAAAATATGCGCAGAGTAGGCAGATTTCCTTTATGCTCATGACGATGAAACTAAACAAAGGACGTACGAAAAAACGTTTCCCCGGTTTCTTTTATCTCCCACCCCTTGTTCGACGATTCCATGAAAATTCCTCGATGGTCACTACCGGAAACCTCATTAGTTCACTATTGAACATTGCCGGAAAAAGAGGGACTGTATTTTTTTAGAAGTATCCTTCATTGTTTTAGAACCACCCCTCGTTCACTGGACGATCATGATGGGGTGAAAATATTCTTCGGTAAGACAATGATTACTTCTTAGAATATTCCACAATCTTGCTTTCGTCATGATGAACTCATCGTTATTATGTAAGTAACAATTGAGTAACGATCTTTACAGCCATAGAGATAGGATAGTATAGAAATCATTGAAATGAACGTGGTATCAGATGCGCCATATTACTACCACCACGTCAAATTTGACAATCGTTGAATTTTCTGTAGGAATTGTGATTCATGCGCCTGTTTCTAGTTAAATTGAGATTTTTTTTCTGCTTATATATACAATAAAATGGTATCGTGCACTGTAAGGATTTCTTCAAGCAGAGAAATGACACATAAGAGAAAATTAGAGAAAAACATATCACAGGTAGGGATGAACAGATCCGCATTCGAAATTTTGTTGCTGTTCTATCAGATCAACAAAGTTATCTGATATCTTTTTTATATGGGTATATTATCACCTGAAGAAAACCTGTTTATTTAATATTCAATTGACCTCATTTGAACAGGATTCCTAAAGACCCAACAAATTTGTAAACAGAAAAACCTGGCAACTTAATTCCACCCTGAACAGTGGTACTATTTTTTTTTACTCAATTGTATGTCATAGCGTCTCTTCTCTATTATATCTCGATGTTCACAGCCGACGATATCGATAGAAATGTCAGAAACAGAATTCTATCGAAAATACTGATGTGTTCAAAAAACACATATTGAATTAATAGGGTAATCTACCTACTTTATCGTTTCAATAAATCTACAAATCAAATCATGTTGAATAGTGTGAACACTCAACCTAGAGAATCTTGACCTATGTGCCAACAAATTGGTACTCAGTTTGTACAAAGCATTATAAATATTTAAAATGCACAAAATTACATAAAACAAATGTGTGATTCACTCTTTGAAGAAAGAAGATGTTTGGATTGACAAAATAATTTTCTGTTGAGTAGGTTAGTTATAGTTATAGTTTTAAAAGGGGTTACAGTTCACTGTGACCTCAAGGTCTATTGTGTCTCCTTACAAAGCTGTTCTGTAGTAGGCCGATAATAAACAAAAAATTCATTAAAAGACGTCCAGTGGCTATAGGAAGAAATCTTTCAACTTAAATGAATTTTCTAGCTGTTCAATAATTTTGACCAAAATAAGGAGCGTGAGAAAACAAACTTCTCTTAACCTCTATTAGACAAGATTACAATGTACAATAAGGTGAACTTCTTCGGGCAATACTCGCACGTATAATCAATTTTAACGCCTGGAATTAGCTCCGGGTTTCGGGGTCCACTGAATAAAAAAATCTCTTTTCTTCTGAAGCTTCTACATTATCGGAGAAACAACAACTCCGTCAAAACCGCTCGTATACTCGCTACTGCCTTCAGGCAAATATTGAACCGCGCGTTGAGAATCCATAGACATAAATCATTTAGCGAAACGTCACGGAAATGCGAACTATAGAGGCTAAAATATGATTAATGCGTCGAGTTTGATCCTCAAATACGTATTGGTTTGATGACGTCTGATTCGTATGCTGGTCCTTCATATCGGATTCGATCGATTTTCTGTTGTGAATGCTTTCTTCGCAGAGGAACAGCCAATAGAATCACGTGATACATATATCTGTTCATAGATACATGCATCCATATTCTTGAGAGTCCGTTTACTGGGCGAAAATAAATTGTTTTTCTATCTGATTCGGTTCAGCAACACACATAAAGTTTTGAGTAGCTATATATAAATCTGAGAAAATATATCAAAAACTTGCTCCTGAATTGGCGCCGAGTAAACAACTCTTAAGCTCGGTTTACATTGGCAGAGTAAAAGGTAGAGTTCTTATTTACTACTATTCTCCTACTAGCATAATGTGAACAGATTGATATAGTGACAGAAGAGTTACTATCTGACTGTACCAATGTGAACAGACATTTGCCCTGTTTTATAGAGGAGAATAGTGCCTATTCCTAGTCTCTCTATTTTGTGATTCGGTCAATTTTCAGTTCGAACTATCCTCTCATATTATAGGTATTTGCGTTAATACTTCAATGAAATGAGTAGACTAGGGTATTTCCGAAAAAAGTATGCTTGTGAACTTCACCATTTACTCTACCAATGTAAACCAGGCTTAAATCTCTGATAGAGTTCACTAGCAAACTCTTTCATAGAAATACTTTACTCATTTCAGTAGAGTGACTTCTTTGAATTTGCTAGTAATTTGAGAGGATAGCTCGAACTGAAACTTTGCCAAATCACAAAAGGAAGACGCACTATTCTCTACCAAAACTGGGCAAATGTCTGTTCACATTGCATAGTCGAATAGTAAACCAGTTGAGTTGAGTAAAACTGTGGGAGTGAGTATGTTGTCTATGAGTGAGGATGTGTTAGTAGACTGTACTATTGTACACGTGCTAGCCACTCTACCGTGTGTTTAGTACTCTACTTTCATTACCACAATCTGGTTACATTATGCTTGTAGGGAGTAAGTACTCTACCACCGAACTCTACTAATGTAAATCAGGATAAATTCAGCATAAATTAATGTACCTATGTAATATTGATCACTGAGTTCAAGAACGTACTGACGTTCAAAACAGAGGCTCTGCGAATTTATGGGTATTAGGAAATTGGTATATCGAATTTTTGAAATATTATTAGAATTATCAGTCGAGTTAGGTTCTTTGATAACCCCTTTTCTACCTAAGAGTCAAACTTCCATGAGAATTGCAAGATAAGTTTTCAGCCTATCAAGATTTTCAAATTTGAATCATTCTAATATGAATAGGAATGTAAAAGCACCTGACTATTTGATTGTACATGTTATAGTCAATAAACATTTTGTTGTGATATCAATTTGAATTCAACCTTGATGATTAACATTATTGTATAATTGAGAGAACCTTGAACGATAAACTAGTTCGCGAGCTATTCACAACCACCTACCTACTGTCGATCTCCTTGCCCTTCGTCATAGCGTGCATGATGGCTTCCGATATCCTGTTTGTCCAGTTCCCTGATGATTCCATCGGCATTCACTCCAACCTCATTGTTATGATGCTTCACATTGCGTTCACCAACTCTCGATACTCTCTACGTACTGTTTCCAAGGAGAGTCCAACTCGCCACGTAAGAGGTCAAGCAACCCCTCAAACCGTTCAAACAGTATCCAGAACAGGCTTCACATCTTTCACCAAACCAAGACAACGAGGACAATAGGTGAGCTTCACCAAGCATCGTGGCATTGCCCATTGTTCTTACCATTTCATTCTCGTTTACCAACACCCATGTCGGTGACGTTGAGAACCTCCATGCCAACGGGCAAGGCCTGGAAGAGGATCCTGAGTGGCGTCCAGACTCTTCGCCAGAGACTGCGCTATCTGCTTTGGTATATCACCAAAAGGAAGAAGTGCCTTTAGTGGACTCCTTGAGACAAGACTTGTAGTCTACACTGAAATCCTTGAAGGTCTCTGTGTTAGAAAGAGTATGAAGGTAGACCAACGGAAATAAGTCGGTGAAGAGACAGCTGCGCTATTTTTGAATGTCCAAGTTAGGAAGAACAATCTCACCATTGGTGACGTTAACCATAAGAGCCTTACGGATGTCGGAGTGAAGGTTTCGATTGGTGCTTTTGAGTACACTGACATCCTTCTGTAGACGTTTGCGAAGAGAAGGAGCGTTTTGTTTTCGGATTGTTGCGTGAGCTGCAGCATGTGGTCTGCAAAAAAAAATAAATAGTATAATGTAGATATTTAACAAAGAAGTTCGATTCGTTCAATTGCGAACATGAGTTCCGAAAGCAGCATGATGTTTTGAATATTTAACACATAAATAACTACAATATGAATAAACGGAATGTTCTTAGGCGTGCATTTGACGCCCACCTAACATGGAAACACACATCACCAACTAAAACTTAACTCCAACCTGCTATATATGCTGTTAGACGTGTGAGGCAAATTATACCCATCAGACAGCACTCCAGACATACTATGCGCTATTCCACTCCAGAATGACTTATGGTTTGGAAATATGGGGCTATTCAAGTCATCTGTGTGAAATCCTTATCACCCAGAAGGAAGCTGTCAGAGCTATTGAAGGTGCACATCCAAACCCACTGCAAACCACTCTTTGTCAGTAATACAGAATTCTTACAGTCATGGCTGAATTTATAATTAGATCATCGGGGATGTCGCGAGGAACATAGGACAATATGTGAAAAGATCATACGCCACCACATATAACACAAGATGTAAAAATGATCTGAACATAACAGGCACTAGACTACAAATAACTGAAAGAAGAAATCTGGTATCAGGCTATACAATAGGCTCCCAGTTGAATGGAGAAATCTTAATGAGAAGTCCTTGAAGAAAGAGCACAGCAATACTTAGTTGAACATCCGCCATACTCCTTGAATGGAGTTCAATATTAATATTTGAAATCATTTTTTTTTTTGGACTTTGTTTACTATGTAACCTGAATAAAGTATATTATTATTATTATTATTATTATATATACCTAAATGTTGGCCATAGTGCTGTCGAAAAAAGAACAACTACTTTTAAGGGCTGAAATATTTGGAAAGGTATCCTTGATATATCCTGTCGTTGTGTAGACTGAGAAGCCTTATCAAACATAAGTATCATTTAAGTCACAATGAAAATTCAAGTTTAAAAAAGAGGAAAACAGATATTAGAAAGAGATGTATGAAGGGATGAAATATGCGAGCATTAGTGTCATTTAAAACGACAAAATGCTGCTCGATCCCCATAAATAAATTTTCTATTTCTGCCCCCTCCCATAGTCCGGTCAATTTAGACATAAAAATAGTGATCAATAGAGAAAATTCCGACAGAGCCAAATTTTTGTAGAGACCTTAGGTTTAACCACAAGGAATAAAGTCTCAAAAGTCCCCATCAATCCGACGCGAGCTTCGCGACTTATTCGGGGTCAAAGGTCAAAATTTTAGGTTTTTTGGATTTTTCTCGAAAACGGTAAGTTTTAATCGGAAAAGTACCTCAGAGCAAAGTTTAGATCTTAAAATTCTCTATAAAAATGGTTCCCATGATTTTTTCTCTAAGACCCACTATTTCCCAGATATTGCGCTTGTAAGAATCAAGTTCTACATAATATGCACACATTTCCACACCACCTGTGAGGTAGTGTACTCGGCGCATTTTTTTTAACGTGGTATCCCCGGTAGGGCTATTCCACGAACCTTTATGACGTTATTTTCAGGAACAATAATTATTTATAGTATGAAGATTATTGATATGGGTTACTGAGTTTTATTTTTTTCATTACTTTAATCTGACTCATACTCTTCATATTCAACTTCACCAATCATGTTTTCTTCAATTTCTTCTTGTTCTTCTTCTTCTTCTCCTTCCTGTTGATGTACGCTTAGAAATTGTTCAAATGAAGATGAATCAGTTTGTCTCTTCATCAAAATCACATGAATCTTCCTCTCTTGTATTTAATTGAACATTTGAGCAAGAGACACCTTGGCAATTGGTACACGCTGGAGAACACTGCAATCCTACTTTTTTACGCCACATTTGGCACTACACAACCTTTCTTGCAATTGCAAAAAATAGTGTTAAGAAGTTTTTTCTGGAGCAGGGGGCAGTAAAGTTCGAATCGGTTTCCAAAGTATTATTTATCAATTTCCAACCCCAGTCTTCAGGGTTCAGTTCATTGCCTTGCCATGTCTGAACTTGATAGTATACTCGAAACAAATGTTGAGTAGCAGATGCCGATGTTGGAGGAAGACAATATAGCTGTACTTGCTTTTTGTTTCGTGTATTTTTACGAATGCTAAATATCTGTACGTATCTATGCAATCAATTTTTTTTGGGAGCTCCATAACCGCAAGAAGAAACCGAATTCCTTTAGTAATTAGTATTTGAGGTGAAGAATTAATTTCTGTAAATACTTTTGCGCAGTCAATCAAATCATTTTTTTCAAATAATTTTAATACTGAATTTTTGCCCCTTCTAACATTGCTGACGTAGTATCGCATCCGGTTATCGCATGTAAAAATAAAATAAAGTTTTGGCATTTCGGATAACTGATAAACTTTTTTGAAGAATCTTTTCTGTCCATTGCTGCGCCTTCCCAGGTTTTAAAAAGTAAATAATTTTATCAGATGGAGTCCTTGCAGTGAGTAGTACTAATAAATCAACATCGTCACCCACTACAATAGCTGCATTTCTTGCATTAAATTGTTCTATTGCTGTTTCAATTATGAGGACATCATCGGCGTCATTAGAGCTTGTTTCACGGCAATTTTTCAGCTGTTAATTGTGTACTCACATAGAAATAAAACGAGATTTATTATTAATGTTTGCAAAAAAAATGTTTTGATTAACTGGAACTGTCATAATTCCGTCAAACATTTATTCGGTACCTGAGGATGTTTTTGTAGCACGACGACTTTGTTCTGCAGCTTTTATGTTCTTTGTTGTGTCACCGTAGCCATCAAATACTACCGGTAACTGTATGACCATAATGTCTACGTAAATACTGAACATATTTTTCAAAAAATTACGTTAAAGGTTTTCTTCTCGATCCCACACACGTGATGTAGTAGATATCCCCCATCAATAACGTAAGCAGCGTTTGTACAATCAACCTCAGCATTGACTGATTGAAAGCAATCGTAAAGAGCCGACTTCATTGTTTTTAACGCATTCCAGCTGCACGAAGAGTGACACAACGGGTAAGGAGCTAAATCATATGCGAAAAATTTTTCAATTTCATCCTCAAAAGTCTTAGTGACACTCATACGTTGAAATAATAATACTGGGTCTATTGGTACTTCTTCGTCGTGAACTTTCACAGTGCTACTCACAGCTAATGGCATATGTGTGCATACTATGTAGAACATGATTCTTACAACGCGCTATCTGGGAAATAGTGGGTCTTAGAGAAAAAATCATGGGAACCATTTTTATAGAGAATTTTAAGATCTACAACTTTGCTCTGGGTACTTTTTCGATAAAACTTACCGTTTTCGAGAAAAATCCAAAAACCTAAAATTTTGACCTTTGACCCCGAATAAGTCGCGAAGCTCGCGTCGGATTGATGGGGACTTTTGAGACTTTATTCCTGTGGTAAACCTAAGGTCTCTACAAAAATTTGGCTCTGTCGGAATTTTCTCTATTTCAATTGTCTAAATTGAC
>JACDNR010000061.1:0-48383 GCA_013421045.1 Propylea japonica | reverse complement strand
ATTATTTATTATGTGGACCTAAAACTCTATGATTGGAATCGTCTATTGCTGAATAATTAACTCTGAGGTTAATTTTCACTGTTTGTTCTTAAGATTGGAAAATAAGAAATCTGTCTATTTTTCCTAATGGCCCGAATTATTCGAAATCACGAAAAATTCGGTATGTTGTTATGCTACATTCAAGCGAATGAATGAGCCGAGCCGCAAGGAAAGTCTATTATACAGGGTGATTTTTTTAAGTGTTTCATTAGACGTTTTTGAGGAAGGAATTGTAATACAGATTCAAGATTTTGGATTTTCGTTTTAGAGTACATGAACTTTAATTGAAAAAATATTTTCAGAGGGAATCTACTTCCGGTTTCATGGAAACGAATGTAACTTCGTTATTTCAAATGCAACACCCTGTATATTTATACATATTCGAATTCTTCGTTCAATTCTTCACTCAGTTCGCATCAGGCAGCAGATGAGTTCACATCAGCTCTTGATATTTTCTCTTTATCTACGCAAAAAAGTGTGTTATCAGTAATCAGCCACCGACTCCGGGTACAAAAACCCGGATTGATCGAGCTATTGCTAAACAACTTACAAAAATCATTCCACAAACGGGAATATTTCGAAAATTACATAAAAATTTTCATTATTCATTCAGAAGAATTAAATGAAAATTCCCAAAAAGGTATTCCTTATCTATCCAGATGATAAATGGATAAGATAAACGCAGATAGCGTAAAACAACACATGATGTCAACACCAGAAGCTGGAAGAATTCCGCAAACTGAAACGGGTCATTTAAGAATGGATATACAGGATGATCCACAAACATCGAGCTACTACAGATTGTCATCAACAAGTGATGAAGACTTAGCAGGTTTCGGCGGTGACTCTGACGCCAACTATGAATGTAATTCATGGCAGTGTATGAAACGAACAACAAAGAAGAGAAAAATAAATAATTCAAAAAATAATGAAATCCCAATAAACAACAGATTCAGCAGATTAAATGAAGAAAAAGAAGAAAGCAATACAAAAGAAGAAGATCCAAACGTCAAACTTCCACGTCCTCCACCAATTTTTGTCTACGGAGTTACAAATTATAAGGAAATGATTACTAATTTCAGTCAAGTTCTGCAAATAGAGCAGTTCACCACAAAAACCTTAGCTGACAATACCATTAAAATAAATTGTCAGACTGCAGAATTATCGGAAACTGACCCATCATATGAGGAATAACAATATAATACACCACACATACCAGCTAAAAGAGGAGCGAGCATTCAGAGTGGTGATCAAAAATCTCCATCATTCAACAAATGTAGAAGAAATCAAGAAAGAACTCTTCAAGGAGGGACATACGGTGAGGAGGAAACATCCTCAATGGTAGGAGTCGGATAACAAAGGAACTACTAAATTTATTTTTGTGGATCTAGAACCATCTCAAAATAACAAGGATATATACAAGATATAATATGCCATTCAGAATATGATTGTGACGATTGAACCACCAAAAAAGGTCAGAGGACTAACCCAATGCATGAGATGCCAACAATATGGACACACAAAAACATATTGTAATAGACCATTCATATGCGTCAAATGTGGAGGAGAACATAGTACCCAAAACTGCAAGAAATCAAGGCACTGATCCAAATGTGCTCTATGCAATGGACCCCATCCCGCAAACTACAAAGGGTGTGAATTTTATCACGCACTTCTAAAAAAACCAAGTAATGCCAACAATAGATTAAACATCCAACAAAAAAACCCTTTATCAATAGAACCAATACCAAACGATAAACATCAAAATAAGAGACAACAAACAACAAATCAGCAAAAATACCCAACATACTCGGACATCCTGACAGGAAGAAACGATACATCAAGAAACCAGTGAAGACAGTCCTATTAATATGAATGCTTTCCTGACAGAATTTAAAAACATGTTTCAACAACTTGTCCAGCAAAATAATATGATACTCAATATGCTTTCAACACTAATTACTAAAATTCATTAACTTAATCAGAATAGCTCAATGGAATGCCAATGGCCTTCCACAACATAAAATGAAGTCGAGATCTTCTTAAAACATAACTCCATAGACATCCTTCTAGTAAGTGAAACACACTTTACCGACAAATCATTCTTCCATGTACCAAATTATATAACCTACAGCACTAATCATCCAGACAATAAAGCCCATGCTGGAACAGCAGTTCTTATCAAAAATAACATAAGTCACTATGAAATACCAGGATATAAAGAAGAATACCTTCAAGCCACTTCATTGATAGTTAAGATGGCCTCTTATGAAATAACAATCTCCGCAGTATACTGTCCACCGAAGCATAACTTGAAAACCAACCATTACAGAGATTTCTTCGATACATTAGGTCCACGATTCATGGTAGGGGGAGATTTTAATAGCAAGCACATACTATGGGGTTCCCGTCTTACATCTACCAAAGGTAGAGAATTAGCTAAATTGATACAAGAAAAAAACTACATGTTCCTCTCTACTGGAACACCTACATACTGGCCCAGTGATCCTAATAAAACTCCAGACCTCCTTGATTTTTTTCATAACCAGTGGTATATCTTCCACATATATGACAGTAAATCCCAGTTATGACCTGTCCTCTGACCACTCTCCTATAATTGCGTCCTTAAGCACATATGCGATCAACAAAAAATCTACATCGAGATTACAAACACCAAAACAAATTGGAAAAAGTACCGCAGCCTAATGGATGAACAAATTGATCTCTCGTTAAGATTGAAAGATCCAGACGAAATCGATGAAGCTTTAGAAAAATTCATCAACACAATGAAACAGGCAGTGATCCAAAGTACTCCGAAGACTAGACAAGATAATACACACAAATCTGTTCCATTAGAAATTAAACAATTGATTGCTGCAAAGAGGAGAGCAAGATCAAGATGGCAGCACACACATGCGCCTGAGGATAAAACTGCATTGAATCAGATGACCAGCAAACTCAAAGAGAGACTTAAGGAGCTGAAGGATGAATCATTCTACAATTATCTAAACAGTTTGAACAGGTACGATAACACAATATGGGGACCGATAAAATCAAACAGAAAACCAAAGCAACCAATCGCACCAATCAGAAAATCAGGAGTAACAAATGAGAATTGGGCAAGAAGTGAAAAAGAAAAGGCTGATTTATTCGCAGAAAACACCTAGCTGATGTATTACGCCCAACGATGATAAAAGATCCAGACATTGAGAAGAACATCTCTCACATCCCGCATGGTATATCAAACATAAAACCTTTCACCATAAAAGAGGTACAAGCAGAAATAAAACTTCTCAATGTCAGAAAGGCCCCAGGTATTGATGGATATAACCCCAAAAATGATTAAGGAACTAACAAAAAAGGTATAACTCTGATAACTCACATCTTCAACGCTATCTTGAGATTGCAACACTGGCCAAAAAAGCTAAAAACAGCTGAGATTATCATGATTTTGAAACCAGGAAAAAATCCAAATGAAGTCACATCATACCGTCCTATTAGCCTATTACCAGTAATTTCAAAAGTGCTGGAAAGACTCCTACTGGGGAGAATAAATGCTGATACCTCTAGTGAATGGATTCCATCTCATCAGTTTGGTTTTCGACAAGGACATTCAACAATTCAACAAATACACAGATTAACAAGGGTCATCAACCAAGCATTTGAGCAAAAATTGTATTGTACCTCAGCATTCCTTGATATAAGCCAAGCTTTCGACAAGGTCTGGCACGATGGCTTATTATATAAAATTAAATCAATTCTCCCACTGAAGTACTACTCCATCTTGCAGTCATATCTCACAGAAAGGGAATTCAGAGTCAAAGTAGGCGAAGAAAATTCCAGAAACTACCCCATAAAAGCAGGAGTACCTCAAGGAAGCGTCCTCGGACCGTTTCTCTATCTACTGTATACTTCTGATCTGCCTACAACAACAAAAACAACCATTGGAACTTTTGCTGATGATACAGGCGTTCTGGCTGCTGATGAAAATCCCTCAACTGCATCTAATTTGGTCCAAGAACATTTGAATTTAATAGAGGAATGGGCAAGAAAATGGAAAATTAAGATTAACGAAGAAAAATCAAAACAAATTGACTTCACTTTGAGAAAGGAGCCATGCCCACCAGTCCATATAAATAATAAGACAATACAGAAAGAGAAAACTGT
The DNA here is from genome assembly GCA_013421045.1 of Propylea japonica. Taxonomy (NCBI): domain Eukaryota; kingdom Metazoa; phylum Arthropoda; class Insecta; order Coleoptera; family Coccinellidae; genus Propylea; species Propylea japonica. Next base: position 44,177 of record JACDNR010000061.1, on the reverse strand, counting down.
CAAATATCTAGGATTACACTTGGACACCAGACTAACTTGGAAAGAGCACATCAAGAAGAAAAGGAAACAAATCGACCTTAAAATTAGAGAACTACATTGGCTACTAGGAAGAAATTCAAAACTTTCATTGGAAAACAAAATATTATTGTACAAGACTATCATCGTACCAATATGGACATACGGTATAGAGATATGGGGATGTGCAAGCAAATCGAATGTAGCTATTATACAAAGAAGCCAGTCTAAAACCTTGCGTATGTTAGCCAATGCACCTTGGTACATAACCAACCAAACGTTACATGAAGATCTTAGAATACCATATGTCCACGAAGTAATCCAAAATAAAAGCATCAATCATCATGCAAGATTGGAAGGGCACACGAATATGCTTTTGCAACCACTGATGAACGATATCCAACCAAGAAGATTGAGAAGACTATGGCCCGCTGACTTATTGGAAAAGTAGGAGATTTCCTCATTGGAGGGAAACTTGTCACGTCAAATGATTGTCATTAAATTAGCTCATAGAATGTACATTCTGATTGCTGATGAAAATAAAAAAAAAAAAAATTTATAAAAAAAAAAAATTCTTCACTGATTTGATGTATGATATGTGCAACCACTCAAGCGGTTCTTGAATTATAGCCGGATTATCAAATTTTTTGAAAAAAAGGTTGTCACAAATTAGTGTCCATATCTTTAAAATACCTCATTAGAAGAATTTCTTTTTGCGAAAGTGGAACAAAAGAAAGTAAGCTGATACTGTTTCTTGTATAACTTATGAGGAAATATTATACAGGATGTCTGAAAGAGGGCCCCAAAGTGAGCATCAATAAAACTATAAAATCTCACTTTTTTCAAATGGCAACCCTATAATTTTGTAATTCCAATCAATGGCTCGTCAAAAACCAGTTAGGGTGTCCCGAACATTTCATGCCTCTAAATCAGTAGTTTCGCCGTTATTGAATAAATTCGAATTTCAGGATTGAATCAAGGTTTCTTAGATTTTCATAGATTTATTAGGATAGAAATTTTCAAGGAGGCTTTGTCTGTTGATTTATAATGCCTTTTAGAGAACTGTCATTTATACTTTTTTGATTAATCGGGCACTATGCAAAATATGAATTACAGTAACAATGACGTATTGAATATGTTCTTCATTTATGGTGAATGTAACAAAATATTAAAAGGGCATTCAGAACTTTTAACGAAAGTAATCCACATTTACCACCTTTAACAAAATCGAAGTTCAGGAAGTATCAAAACAATTTTCTCCGTAGTGGAAGCATTAACCCAAAAATCGTGTGAATACAGTAACAGATAATGAAAAAATTCAAATAAATATGTTAGGACATATTCACGCAAATCCAAGAGGTTGCACAGGAATTAGAACTTTTATTTCGTCATGTCAAAAAGTGCTCAAAAATGCCAATATGCATAATTATAAATTCCATAAAGGTCAGGCCCTGGTAAATGGAGATCATCAGAAAAGAACTGTATTTTGCGAGAACCTTACTGGAATGCTGAATGCTGATCCCCAAATTAAAGTAAGAATAATAGTTTTAACATAGCCTACTTCAAAAATGCAAGCTCAAAACTGTGCGAAACCTGTCTTAAATCGTGAAATTCGAATTTTATTGAATAACGGCAAAACTACTGATTTATTTTAGAGCATGAAATGTTCGGGACACCCTAACTGGTTTTTGACGAGCAATCGATGTAATTACAAAATTATAGGACTGCCTTTGAAAAAAGTGAGATTTCATAGTTTTATTGAGGCTCATTTTGGGGCCCTTTTTCAGACACACTGTATAATATTTCCTCATAAGTTATACAAGAAATAGTATTAGCGTACTTTCTTTTGTTCCACTTTCGCAAAAAGAAATTCTTCTAATGAGGTATTTTGAGATATGGACACTAATTTGTGACAACCTTTTTTCAAAAAATTTGATAATCAGGCTATAATTCAAGAACCGCTTGAGTGGTTCCACATATCATACATCAAATCAGTGTAGAATTGAACGAAGAATTCGAATATGTATAAATATACAGGGCGTTGCATTTAAAATAACGTAGTTACATTCGTTTCGTGAAGTGAAACCGGAAGTGGATTCCTCTTGAAAATATTTTACAATTAAAGTTCATGTACTCTGAAACGAAAATCCAAAAATCTTGAATCTGTATTACAATTCCTTCCTCGAAAACGTCTAATGAAACACTTAAAAAAATCACCCTGTATATTATACTTCCCTGTTTATGGCATGTCCATAGAGGATTATGGATCTAAGAAACAAATCGTTACAAGGAAGTGATAATTATTGGACAGCCGTCGACTCCCATCACATAGGTTCAGTTCACATAGAATTGTGTGTGGTTAACGAACTCTAAAGCATATCCAATGGTTATGTTAAAGCCAGCTTACTTTAATTAATTCAGAGCTTAATCGAAAGCAGGAAAGTGTATTAATTTTTTCTCGTGTAATATTAATGTGAAATTTTAGAAAACGGAATTCCTCGTCATTTCTCAAAAATGACTGGACTAAAAAAAAAGCAGCAATCATATGTTTCAGAGTGTTGAGTAAGTCAGGAAAAAAGAGCACAAAATGAATCTCAATTTCTTTTAGCTGCTATGGTTCTCAGAATTCCTCAGTAGAAAAAAGAGCCAAATTATCATCAGTTTTTTTTTTTGGTTCCGAAATTCCTCAGTAGACAGTTTCCCTCCCTGTACTTTGATTCAATATAACATATTTATCTTTATATTGATAATGAATTGAGAAAATAATCGGTTGAAAAATTTGATTCAGATTGAACTATAAAAATAAATGATAGTTAAGTCGAAACTACCCCCAGGAGGTTTTTATTTTAATTTGCAATACCAGTCATATATACCGGATTAAAAAATACACAAAGGTAGTTTCTTGATGTGTTGTGGAATCTTATTTGTAACTTCATATTTAATTTTTTATATATAACATTTTGTAAACAGGATGTGGTATTACCAAATGACTATATAGTAAGGGCTTCGAAATTAAGAACATAATCGCAGTTTGGATATCACCTGCCCTTTGTATTCTTATTTTTTTATTTTACAGCAATGTATGCAATTTTATTTTTGAATTGATCTCATTGAAAGTATTTTGAGTAGATTCATGACGATAACGTGCTTATAAAAAGCACGCTAGATGTGTTGAATGAATAACTTTAGAGTGTCTACTAATGTCATAAAATTACAGTTCCTGAATATGGCCAGTGTATTCATGCGGATTTTCAATCTGATCTGTATGATGCTGCTCATTGGACACTGGTCTGGATGCCTTCAATTTTTAGTACCGATGTTACAAGGATTCCCTCCAAATTCTTGGGTTGCAATCAATGAACTCCAGGTAAGCTCGATAACAAATCATTTCTGAAACGTTAAGGTTTTAATGACAACTCTTTCATATACATTTCAGGAAAAATCGGAAAAGCAGAAAATATAGCTTTATCATGGACATTGTTGTGAAGCACACAAGTTAGAACAAGATATTCAATAATTATGTTATACGGTATGAAATTCTCTGATATAATACACCCAAATCTACTGCAAGGTTAAGCAGTCTTGAATTTATATAATTCAAGACATCTCAAATATGCGACATGTTTTAAAGTACAGTAAAATGATTTCTCCGTCAAACACAAAATGGAAGATGATTTTAATGAGTACGAAATTCATCATTAGTGACCCATTTTAATGCTCAATTTATGGTATTTTAATGTGCAATATTACTATGAATAAATGCAGAATGCAGAACAATCAGAGTAATATTCTGGAAATTATTCAAACAATGAAATATGTGAAAAATAATTGAATAGAAAAATTAAATTCTATGGCTCTGATGATGCGATCCTCTTGAAATTCTGCATGCACATTCAGTATATCAGTCTTGACTCACAAAATCAATTTCACTTGAATCGGTTATTCTACTATGGAAATATAGAGATTGGAATTTTCTATGGTTTTGTTAACACTATGGCCACAAAATTCTGCATGGATGATTGGCAGAATAATTTGATGTATGTATCAAGTCGACTGATGGAATTCAAAACTTTCGAAATTTCAAACATAGAATCAAGTAGTCAATAAGGGCATCATCGTTTGTGAAACCCCCACGATGATAGAATAAAACAACTTCATGGGCTTCTCCAACCATTATAGTAGGTCTACGCGTAATGCATAAGGATAGTCCACAAAAACGAACGATATTTCTATAAGAAATCTATTAGGAAAGCACTTGTAAATGTTGAGCTATACAAGGTGTGGCGATAGGAGTGGACAATATGATACCTGTAGGTAGAGGACGTTGTGGTGGTCCAGAACAAAAGGTTTTATGTTTAGTGAAAATCCCTCGTTTGCGAGGTTTTCATCATTTTCTAAAACTAAAAAAAAATTGCATCGTTGGCCACTCTTTCCGATGCCAAAAATACAATTGACGAAATTCTTAAATACTTTTCTGAGAATTATTCTTGGATATATGCACTACCAAATTGAGACAATGGTTTTTATGACGTAGGTATGCATAGTTTATTCCTAAACGAAGATTTACCCGGAATCATTTTTCGCCATTTTTTTTGTTCAACACAACGTGATGTAACAATATATCACCCAACTGCCAAATGAAGGAAAAACATGCCTGTTTCTGAGATTCTGAAATGGTCCAGTATTCAATACAGAATTATTAATTCTTGTATATAACAATGAGTGGAAAGTTTTTTTTGAGGACACAAGAGTGCTGAAATTCATTTCAACGCTTGAAATTGAGTTTAAATATTATTGATCTTATTACTTTGGGATTCAATATAACGAATGAAAACGAAAAAAAACTAACAATTTAAAATATCATTTCCTTGAATAAAATTTCACAAAAGGTGATCAAAGTGACCACCATGAGTTCTAATATATGTTTTACATATTCTGCTGAATTATCGCTTCATTCTGCTCGCATGCCTTATTTCAATAATTTTTTGTTTAGCTAGTCAAGCCCGTAGCAGGTGGGGTTTCAAGACCCCATCGGACGCTAGCCCCAACAATTTTTTTTCAGAAACAATATTTTGATTGCACCGAAAATACTTTCAACTTTTTTATATCGGTGTAAGTAGATCACTTGACAACAGAGTACAACCGGAAGTTGAAAAGGTCTGAAAATATTTTAGGGAAAATGTTGACAACATCCACATTCACATTTTCAGCACAACATTATGATGATAGGTGAAAAACCCAAAATAAATTAAATTATCGTTTAATTATTGGTCGCAAATTATGCAAAAATTTTTTAGAGCTCAAGCCAAAAATATTTATGCCTAACATACAGGGTTATCCTCTTAAGTTGGCCTATTAGACGTTTTTGGAGAACTAGTGAATATTTCGATCTGAAATTTTAGGTGGAGCCTTGAAGATGAAGAAACTTTTCGCCTTAAATATTTTCACTTCGACAGTGTTGCCACGTGTATCTCAAACGCATATCTACTTTCTTATTTCAAATGGAACTACCTATATTTTGTATCGATTGAATACCAAATTCGGAGTAAAACCTACTAAAAAATGCCTCTGCCATGCACTGTTGCCAAGTTCACATATTCTTGAAATTTTTGACATCTGCATTGCAAGTTTGGAAAAGCAATATCTCGATTATTTCGTATGCGAACGGAACCAAACTCAGCAGCCTCATAGTAGAGAACCCATGCATTCATGTGGTTCATTCAGTATTTTGATACATCGTAAGGTTTTTCGAAAATTTTTATCCGAGAATGTGGAACTTAAAATTGAAATATTTCGATATTTTCAAAAGAGAACCCCATTTGTATTTTACAGCATTCTATCCGAAATAAAAAATGAATGGCAGTTCTCTTACACTAATTATTATTCATTTTGGATAGTTTTCGAATGCGATGAAAAATACTGAAATTCTTCAGTACTCTGAGTCATGTTCTATGGTAGTGTTCACGATGAAATGGCTCTATGATTATGAGATGAATTATTGAAAAAGATTCTATGGCTGAAATCATAAAAAGTGTTCGATGATCATGGATGTCATAGAAAAAAGTTTACCCATGTTATTAAAACACGATTCAGGTTGTTTCACAATTCACGGGGAGTGCCAAAAAATATTGCAAGGACCTGTAGGACCTTCAACAATCGTTATTGACATTTAGCATGAATTACTGGAAATAAATTCCGAAAACTGTTTTGGCTTTCGTTAATCCTGGGTCCAATGTTCGCGGCCTCAACCATAGAATTCATTCCGATAATTCACCTTATAATCACACAGTATTATGTCCATAGATCATGACTATAAATACTGAAGAATTTCAGTATTTTTCATATCATTCGGAAACTATCCAAAATAAATAAGTAGTGTGAAATGAGGCTGCCATTCATTTTTTATTCAGAATCGAATGCTGTAAAATAAATATTGGGTTGCCATTTGAAAATCTAGAAATATTTAAATTTTGAGTTTCACATTTCCGCAGCAAAATTTTCGAAGAACCTTACGATGTATCACATGAATGCATGGATTCTCTACTATGAGACTGCTGAGTTTGGTTGCGTTCGCATGGAAAATAATCCAGATATTGCATTTTCAAATTGGCATGCCGATGTCAGAAATTTCAAAAAATTGTGCGTAACTAGGCAACAGTGCATGGCAGAGTATTTTTTTAGTTGTTTATACTGCGAATTTGGTATTGAATCGATACATAAATAATAAAAATATAGGTAGTTACATTTGAAATAAGAAAATAGATATGCGTTTGAGATAGACCTGGCAACACTGTCGACTTGAAAATATTTTAGGCGAAGAGTTCCTTTATCCTCGAGGCTCCACCTAAAATTTCAGAACGAAATATTCACTAGTTCCCCAAAAACGTCTAATAGGCCAACTTAAAAGGAAAACCCTGTATATTGATTACTTTTAATCGTTACGTTTCATTCTGTCGATTCGGCACTAGTGGTAGGTACACGCCGTATAATATCACGAATGGGTTTTTGAAATTCATCATGTCGAATTGATCTAGAATAGATGATTTGATGTCTGTATATTATAAAGCTCTCAACGTGCAGTGTTGCCATATTTATGGACTGAATGCATCAGGTTCCAATCGGCTGAAGCTCCCTCAGTTTCACCCGTTACAACAATATCGTCCAAGAATACTACAACTCATGATATACCAGATAATAATGCTTCCATTTTTTGTTGACATATTGCAGGTCCAGGCGATACCCCAAAAGGCAAACGATTATAACGATATAAACCTTTATGTGTGTTTATAGTAACCAATATAATTGATTTTTCATCTAATAAAATTGCTGGTACGCAAAACTCAAATCTAATTTAGAAAACGTTTTTCCTCCACTTAACTTATTGAATAAAACTTCAGGTTTAGGCAATGGCTATTGGTTTATTTCTAAATTTGGATTTATTGTAACTTTGAAATCGCACATAAACGAACAGTCGATCACGGACTGGTCCCTTTGGATGTCCCATGATGAATCGGTCTCGCAGGCAAATTGTCAGCTTCTCACCGAATTTGCAGTGAACTGCCATTCTTAAACGGGCTGTCCATTCATTCACCTTTTCCTCACTCCACTTCACAGCACTGTAAAACTGAAATCTTACCGCGAACACCGATTCTTGCGTATCAAAATGTGCACTAAATAATTGAATCAGCTCCTCATAATTATTAGATTCTGGGGTCTCAGGTAGACACAAACTGAATATCAGACGATAAGAATTTTCAGATAAAAGGTTCAAAAATATTGCTCTTTTTCTTGATCCATCAGTTATTTTGTTAGCTTCAAAGTAATTAGCTAATCTTGGTCTGAAAATTGACAAAATCATTTGTGAGTGTATCGAATTCCCTCAGATGGCCTACCATATTATTTCCTTCGCTGGACATTATTTTGCGTGATGATCGTTTTCTTAATGTGAAGAAAAAATAATCCTCGTCGCCACCGTTGTATCGTTAACTTGTAACGATGGTTATTTCGAAATTAAGTATTTAGCATTATGTTAAACTTTTATTTTCAGGTCTCGATTGGAGGAAAACTCAATATGTAATGATTATCATACAATAATTCAATTTCTTATCAGTTTAACATACGCGCATTCATATGCACGGACATAGGAAATAACTTTATACTGGCGGTCTATAAATGAACGTATACTATATAACAAATATCGTGTATAACCGACTTTCCACACCCAGCTGAAAATTCACCCCTAGAACTCCCCTCACCTTCCTCATAATGATTCTACAGTCGAATGTTACCATCAGACCCAGAGCCCGGTCACTTTGGATCTATAGTGACTATACGACTCTACTATTAGTCGGTCGAGATTTGGGTCTGTATGTGCGATCTTTTGCAATTGATTTATTGCATCTTCAGGGTTTTCTCTAAAAAAAACATATTACAGTACGACTTTGAATATATAAAAATTTGTTGTTTATATACCGAATTCGAGGTTAAATTTTAAACTCATCTGTGTACGAATCAGAATGTTCTGTAATGTTAAAAAAGACATAAATGACAAATATGACATCAAAATAAATTAGAACTGGACAATGAGGCATTATTTTGAAAAAGTCAAACTCTGTCATTTTTTTCCATGTGAACTTTTTTTTTACATTATTTTAGAGGTCTGAACAAAACATTCGAATGGTGTAGTAACGAAAACGTTTATTTTACGATTTTGTTGTCATATTCGTAAGAAGTAAAAAAGAATACAGTTGAGCAGAATTTCTTCATTTTTCGGGTGATTTTTTTTTATTGCTGTAGACAAGTGAAAAAACTTTGTGTTCCATTTTTGAGAAAATTTTTCACCAGAAATTTTAAGAAAATAGCGTTCATTCAGAAAATAAAGTTCGTTTTGACAACCGAAAAAAAATTAGGAACATTGCAAGTTTTCCGTCGTTTTGTAAATTTTTTTCGGAGTTCTTCAACTTTTCTTTTGAGGACCCAAAAATAATGAGATTTGACCAAAAACCCGTCACTTTAAATACTATACCTAACTGACCACACTCATTAGAATTTTGCTGAAAAATTACGTTTAATACCCTGTATCTCTCTTATGCTTCGATAACGGGATATATTGTATAAGGCAAAAATGATTCTCCCCCGGATATCTGTAACTATGAGGATTCTCTATTCAAAATTCTAATCGAATTTTGTTGGTTCTTGCATGTGGCCGCATGCACCAAAAATTCATTTCAATTGGTTTCGTTTTGTCTGTGTTATTGAGAAACGAAAATTTTTAATGGCCTTATTTTTATGGAATAAAGTACATATATTTTTGGCTGGTTAACGAATTGCGGCATTGAGAACCGAATTAACCCTGCAAATCTCAAGTCTCCATGGCAATCCCTTCGATGGTATCGTGCACGGCTTTGTCAACAGGAAATCGAACCATAATAATTTAGACCATTTTCGGCTCCAAATTCGAAAAGTTTTCTCATGGACCGGAATGGAAAAATCGAGACCGATTTTGGTACCACTCCTTCGTCCAAAATTTCCTCTTCTTAGGAGTGTGCTGCACCTCATCGTCGCATATCTCGTTTATGATAACGACTTCCATTTCTATTTTCCATTTTTCGATAATTCCTCAGAATCAGCTGACTAGTACACTCGACAGATAAATTTCAGACCAGTAACCCATATACACTCGAAATCAATCAATACTTCGGAGCTAATCTCTCTTCTCTAAGTGGTATCGAACTAGCATCCATGGATGACCATTTCGTCTTATTTAGGACTCATCGGTCAGCATGAAATAGCTCTGCATGGTTCGATGCATTCTAGGATCTGAACGAAAGGGCACCTTGTTCAGATATTATCTTACCTGAAACGCCATCTCTAGAGATCCTTCGAAACGACTTCATAAACTTAAACGAAGTAGCGAGATGTTAACCCTTTGTCGCATCTTAGCCGAAAACGTACTTGCAGTTCACTAATTTTCGTATTCAGCCAGCGACGCGGGAACCCTCTGGAATGTCTTCAATTAGTCGTAGTAATGAAAAGTCAACGAGATATCATGCGTAACAATAGCCATGTAGAAAATAAGCAAAATGCAAGGTATCCAGACAGAGCATTTTGGATGGCCATTTCGTCCTAATAGGACTCACCTGCCATGAAATAGCTCTGCATGATATGAGGTATCTAGGATCTTAATACGAAATGAGAGAGATGTTTTGAACGATGGCGAGATTAACTCCGAAGTATGAGTTTAATATTGGTTGATATAATCGATTGATATTATCTTCTCTTTACGAACTCTAAAAATCTTCAGAATCAGTTTGTCTGAAGAAGGTGTCTGATGTAGTCACCGAAACGTTACAATATCCTTTTAATTTGTTTCATTTTTCAGTTTTACTGTTAGGCAACAATTTTTTTCAAGACCAATTTGCTCCTGACAATAAGTGCAAAATTTCCCGCAGGAGCACTCACCTTAATCAAACATTTTTTATTATTTATGTTTCAGAGACTGGGAGTGAAAACCTATAAAGTTTCTAAGAAATGCAGATCCTCCCAGAATATATTTTAATCGATATGCATTAAATCTCGTTAACTTATCATTACTACGTAATTGACGATAATACCGAGCGTTTCCACGTCGCCGGCTGAATACGTAAATTCGCGTACTGCGAGTACGTTTTGGCTTAGATGCGACAAAGGGTAACATCTCGCTACTTCGTTCAAGGTTCATGTTGGGAAGCAAGTTGTTTATAAGGATCTTTAGGGATAGCGTTTGAGGTATGATATTATACCTGAACAATGTGCGTTTTTGTATTAAGATCCTAGAGTGCCTCGTATCATGCAGAGCTATTCCATGAGTTTTGAAATAAAATTCTTGATGATAGAATGTTGATTCTATTTTAGTTTTTTGATCTCCGTATAAAATATTTTTTGAATTAAGACATGTGGACTATCATCCGTGTTCCAGCCCTCAATTGCCAGATTCGAGCACAGACCCGCAAAACCATATTTCTATCTGCCAGACGTAACCTCAATTCGGCTCGCGCCGAACATCAGCTTCTAAATGTCAGTTATAATCGCAAAACACACAAGCTAAACAGCAGACGTTATCTCACGAAAGTCTTTCAAGTAGTTAGATAAAATAGACAAAAACCCAGAATTGTCTTAATATCAATAAGAAATCGTTCATTTTGATTCGAGTAAGAAAAATCTTCACCCATTACGGTACAGATGGTAAAAATATTTCATATGGAAAATTCTTACACTTTATACTTATAGTTAGTTTCATAAGTTACAATATTTTATTTATTCATGAAAAAAACAACTTGCATCAATAAGCGAACATCACAATAATTAAAACTTAAATAAGATTTCTACAGTTTGAAGATATCTAATAACGTAGTTACGAATTCATATCAAATACTATGTGAACTTTGGAACCATAATTAAATCTTAAAGCTAATTTGTCATGGCGCATAACATATCAAGCTGGTCTTAATCTAATGCTGATATCTAGGCACATAATAAATCCTGCAGCGAAGAATAAAATAAATATAATACTAAATATTCTACAAAAGAAGACAAGTATGATGTTATGTCATGAATCTAATGCTCTTGCTCTCCCTAACGACTTTTTTCAAATTTATTCTGATACCGTTTGGTATTTTCTTGTAACTGTAATTTTCAGGAAAGCATTCAAAGCTATTCATAGTTATTCTTTTCATCTAAAACCACAGCTAAAGACAGCCAACAGGCCTCCAGAAGAACTCCGAAGCGGCGGATGGGCTCAGCAAATTATGCTTATAATGCCAATGTGTTCAAAATTCTTTCAGAATAAGTTACCAAAACGTTTCTCTGAAAGTTTATTTTCTTATATAGAATACAATGTATCTTTTCAATCTTATTCCTGAAAATCGAAGGAACCAAATTCAATTCAACGTTAATATTCAGTCCTTCGCCAATTTCGAAATTCTCTTGACTAACGATTTCAGTTTTTTTTTATTCTGAATGTTGCTTTGATATCCAATAGGATTTGATAATCCCACACATATCACAATACTTTCTACATTGCTATATTGTCTGCTATTTAGACCGAACGTCGCGGGTCCTTGCGATCGCAGCTGACGTTTAGACGCTGCGCTCGGCCACGAGCCAAATTGAGATCACGTCTGGCTGGTTCTTGATTTTGACCGAAATATTTCTTTTTGTAAACAGCATTGAACCTGTTGCATGATCGTTTATATTAGACACACTATAAATCAAATTGAATATCTTGAGTACTGTTCCTTTCATTTCAATCATTTACAAATAGAAATTTTATGCACAGATTTCCTTCGAAATTCAGTGTACAAACTAGTCAATCCAGAAGTTCGTGTTTATGATCTGAAACATATATACGACCGTGTTTACACTATAACTCCATTACTCGAAAAACTATATTACTTGGTGTTCAGGGTGCACTTATGATATCCATATACTGCTGCAGCTCTCTGAAATTTTCATTCTTTTTCAGGGAGCTTTTTGGCTCGAACAATATTCTTGGGCACTCTTCAAAGCAATGTCACATATGCTGTGCATAGGATATGGCAAGTTTCCCCCTCAATCTCTCACTGATATGTGGTTGACAATGCTATCCATGATATCAGGTGCCACCTGTTACGCCTTATTTCTAGGACATGCAACAAATTGATTCAGAGCTTGGATTCATCTAGAAGACAATACAGAGAAAGGGGTACTGTGAACTGAATTTTTCAGAATGCAAATTCTGTAATTTATTTCATCTAACTAGCAGCACAACAACATTTTCTATGAATTTTGTAAATATTTGAATGAAATCATAGTAGTTAAATTTCTTCATTGAAATCGTACACACATAAATAACACATTTCTCTAAAGATGACGGTCAGTACCTACCTTAGGAATCATCACGGATCCAGTTAGCAATAGCTGAATTTGAAAAAAAGGTATACGGAATTGTTCATTGGTAGTTTTCGTACTGGAAGGAAAATAGAAACAATGAATCATAATTTAAAGGCTATCCGACTAATTTTTTAATGGTGAGTCGAATAGAAGGCTCTATATTTTGTCCATCTTTTGGGACATCTTCAGAAGTAGCTGTAAATAGAAAGAATATTGCACACTATAGGTATCAAAAATAACATTTCTAGGACTAACAAAGATATGACATAAAAACAGCAATACAGAAAGAAAGCAGGATCGTGATAGTCTCATATCATAAGAACTTTAATCGCCGAAAACATACAATATTCAATAGCTCGTAATGTAACATGTCGAATAGTTTTAATTTTATGGTTAAGCTACAGATTGTGAAATGTCGTATGAAAATAGTTCTCTTTTTCTCTACTATTTCTTCTCAGAGTAAACAATCATACGAAAAACATATAAATCAAATTTTATATTCCATATACGAGTACTACACTACTGGAAAAAATTAAAGGATTAAAAAAAAAATTCCAAATGTTTCGGCCATTTTCAACATGCCGTAACTTTGAGAGGAATGGTCGTACAAGGAATTTAAAATGGGGAAATTGTAGCTCCAAGTGTCTTGTTTTTGGATTAGAACTTCAAAAATTTAAAGTTTCAGTGGTTTTCGAGTAATGATAGAAAAATCAGCAACAAAAAAATTCTCAAAATTTTACCACTTTTTTTTTTCTTGTCTACGAGCGTGGAAATTTTATTTTTGCATAATCGTTATAATGAAGGGACACTTTGTTAATTCAGCTTTAATTTATTTCTTTATTGACCTCAATACGTCCACTTCTCGCCGAGATATCGGTCTTCAAATAGAAAAGGATCCATTTGTCTTTGATTATCGATTTCTCAGCAGCCAATTATCGCACAGAAAATTGAAGGAAGGTTTCAAGACCTCAAATGAACTCCCATTAATGAACAACCATTGCTTATTCATAGAAATTTTTTTCTTCATGTCGCATCAATATAAAAATTTAACAAAAAAGGTCTTTTTGTGGTTTCTTGGAAAATCTACCGCTGGATCGAAAATGTTGAGGAAACCAATAATGTTAAGTGTGACTTTCACAGCTCAATATGTTGGTAAAAACCTTAAGAAGAGCCAACTCAATCCAGCAAGCCGTTTTTTTGTTTGACTCGATTGAATTTTTGAAAAAAAATAAGGATCACGTTTTTTGCTCTCAGAAGCTCATAATCTTTAAAAATGGCAAAAACAAATTTTCTCGAGCATTTTCCACATTTTAATTGCAGATAGTACATAAATTTCAAAAAAAGAAAAATAAAATAAACTAACAAATAAAATTTTTATTAATTTCAACGGGTATTGCCACCCCTGTTTTCAATAACGGCTCTCAAACAAATGGATCCTTTTCCATTTGAAGACCGATATCTCGGCGAGAAGTAGACGTATTGAGGTCAATAAAAAAATAAATTGAAGCTGAATTAACAAAGTATCCCATCTTTATAACGATTATGTAAAATTCAAATTTCCACGCTCGTAGACAAGAAAAAAAAACTGGTGAAGTTTTGAGAATTTTTTTGTTGCTGATTTGTCTATCATTACTCAAAAACCACTGAAACTTAAAATTTTTGAAGTTCTAATCCAAAAACTAGACACTTGAAGTTACAATTTCCTATTTTTTAAATTTCTTGTACGACCATTCCTCTCGAAGTTACGGCATGTTGAAAATTGCCGAAAAAATTGAAATTTTTTTTTTGATCCTTCAATTTTTTCCAGTAGTGTATACATTATCTCGTTATTTATTTTTAGTCGATTCCAACCCCAGTAATGCAATTTCAAATATCACAAGTCATCTGTCATTCATTGTGTCATTTTCGTTTATATAGCACATCTTTAAGAAGACGTGTTTGATTTAGTTTTGTCTCTGTTAAGGATTTCAGTATTTTCGTACTCCATTTGGTATTCTGTGGAATTGACGTATCTTGCAAGTGCATAACGCCCCGTTCTTAATCTGGAATCACTTTTGTGGAGTATTATCCTCCTACCTAAGGACTGTTAGGTGTGTCCAACATAGGAAAGGGAGCAATGACCACAGTTGATCTTGTAGCCGATGTTCTTCTGTTTGCCCAGGAAGGAAAGGGTCTTACAACACTGCTATTTGCGGAACCTTTATTGGATCATCTTGGTAACCTGTTTCGGCGATTCAGCCATTATCAAACCAAAGTTTCTGAAAAGTTGACAGCTTTAAGTAGAAACAACATAACATGTCCGATGTAATGTGAACTCTTGTTAAGTTAAGAGATAAAACTAATATAATTATAATGTACAATGGTAGATTTTGTTGTTTAGTGTGGTAAAATTTTTTTGTTGATAAACTTACGATTATTCGGTTCCAACGTCATATGGTAAAAACATTATCTCAAGTCAAAAGCTTTAAAATTCTAATAGTGTAGAGGACAGAAACACAATCACACGTTAAAATGAATAAATAAATAAATAGGGATAAAATCGGAAATTTAAAAAACATTGTATATCTAAAATGACAAAACAACAGAAATTGACGATAACATATCCCGACGCATATGGGGACACCTTCATCCTTTCAGACGAAAGTAGGCTCGAATTAGAGGTATTCTTGAGATGCATTGGCGTACGAAGAGTAATTAAAATAGGCAAAATAGCAGTTTGTATGTATCCTTAATACTGCCAGTCAGCATGGTAAGAGTGTTTTGCATTCCGCGCTGCTGAGGTGTTTGAAAATTTCTATTTCTTTTAAAATTTCTTGTTTGTGGTTAAATTCACAGTGCTGAATAAGTTTCGCGTTCGTGTCAATGTCAAACTTATGGTTCTCTTCTCTCAAGTGGCAGCCAGATATCTATTTATCATTCGATGGATTTTTAGCGCTGACGATGTTCCTTTGTCCTCGTTCTTACGGATCTGCCACTTTTCCCCACATATACAACATCACAAGTGGGTTCACCGCATTCCAATTTGTAGATACACGCCCGGTTTATCCAAGGTCTCAATGCGGCTTTTGTTCTCAGGAACTGTTGTAACATGTTCTGGGACTTGAATGTCACTCTGGAATTTTCTATTTTCCCGATAACATTTGCAATTTTATATGAAATGCTGCCGTAAAAGGGAATGCAGCAATATTTCAGGTCTGTGCTGGTATTTTCCTGTGCAGTTGACGAACTTGGTGTATCAGTGTGTTGTCTCCTCCTTATTTTCTCAATAAGTTTGTCGATGATATTTTCGTGGTATCCATTAGCTACCGCCAGATATTTTAGTGTGTTCAACTCTTCGTTGTAATCTTCTTGGCCCAACGGAATCTTACGTAATCTGTCTATATAATTGTTGAAGGCCGCCATTTTATGTCCCATGTAGTGACAGGATGTTTTATTGATTGTCGTGGCTGTTTGGATGGGTGTCTTATATATACTGAATGAAAGTTTATTTAAATATTTCTCAATTGTAAGGTCTAGAAAGTTGATTTTCTGGTTTGACTCGACCTCCAATGTGAAGTTGATATTGATGTGTAGTTTGTTCAACCATTCGTGGAACTCCATCAATTCTTCCTGACTGCCACTCCACGCTATTAGTATGTCGTCCACATATCTGAACCATTGAAGCTATTAGTGGAAAGGAATGTATGTGCTATGTACTTTCTGTATGTATTAATTTTTATTTAAAATCACCAAACAGTCACCATTGTCTGCTTTCGTCTGCTGCTACCTTCATCTGAAAGGATAAAGGTGTCCCCATATGCTTCGGTTTGTCTGTCACTTGTTATCGTCAATTTCTGTTGTTTCGTCATTTTAGATATACAATGTTTTCAAATTTCCGATTTTATCCCTATTTATTTATTTATTCATTTTGAAGTGTGATTGTGTTTCTGTCCTCTACACTTTTAGAATTTTAAAGCTTTTGACTTGAGATAATGTTTTTACGATATGACTTTGGAACCGAATAATCGTAAGTTTATCAAAAAAAATTTTACCACACTAAACAACAAAATCTACCATTGTACATTATAATTATATTAGTTTTATCTCTTAACTTAACAAGAGTTCACATTACATCGGACATGTTATGTTGTTTTTACTTTTTCACATTCACATGGGGTTTCGACAATTTCAGAAGTTGATAGATGAAGATGGCACAATTAAAAAACAATAAAAATGGCCACTGGTGCGCTATAGGATCAGACGCCATCCAAACGTAATTTGCGTTAGACCATATCGGTTTGATTTGAATGTTAGTTAGGATAATTTTGTTATGTGTAGGCAAGGAATTTATTTGCCACAAAGAATGCAACAAATAATTCACTCAGTGTAAATCAGGTTATTTTTTGCCATAACTGGTTCGAAAATGAAATAAATTCTACATAAAAAAAATGAAAAACAAAAAATTAAATTATAAAACTGAGAGATCGACAAATTTAAATTGAATGTTCAAATATTCAACTCTGTTGAGCCAAACAGTAGCAAATAATAGAACGGAGGTTTAACGCGTACATCGCCAAGAATATTGAAAAGCAATTAAGTGAAAGCAGAGAATAATATTAATCGATATAAATCAACCAATATTAAACTCATACTTCGGAGCTAACTTCGTCCTCGTTCGAGACAAAATGCAAGGAAGTGGTATCAATCAGAGCACCTATGGATGGCCAGTTCGTCCTTATTAGGACTCATCAGCCCAGGATAGCTCTGAATGGCACAAGGTATTTCTTGGAACTTACAGCGAAACGGCATTCTCTTTAAGGCATCCTCTTTAAGGCAACAAATGGTAAACGTTTCGCTACTTCGTTCGAGATTCTACTATGGGAGAAGGTTTTTTTTAACACGCATTCGGTGTCTTTCAGTATTACTGATATGGCATTGATGTGTGGGATAATACCTTAAAGAGGATGCCGTTTTGCTGTAAATTCCAAGAAATACCTTGTGTCATTCAGAGCTATCCTGTGCTGATGAGTCCTAATGAAGACGAAATGGCCATCCATAGGTTTGATACCACTTCCTTGCATTTTCTCCCGAACGAGGACGAAGTTAGCTCCGAAGTATGAGGTCAATATTGGTGGATTTATATCGATTAATATTATTCTCTGCTTTCACTTTATTGTTTTCCAAACAGTAGCCTAATCTATAATAAAGAGATAATCTCATTTCTATGAGCAAATTCGGCATAGTTGCTATTTTGGAGACTACATTAAAACCTACGGATTTTGAACCAATCAGAGCAAAGTTGACAATTTGAAATTTGACAGACAGATAATTCTCGTAAACGTCAGATTGACATGTAAACAAGCTCGCGAAAGTTTCGGTTGTTCTTCATTTCAAAGTTATTTTGAACTTGAAATTATTAATAATCGAATACTGAATTTGATCTCCAGCACAGTTCTTTTAGTTCTAAACAATTACCTTTTTTATTTTCTATAGTTCGAACTGTTCGAATTAAATCTTTTTCGGTAATGATATGAAAATGGGCAATCGGTGTTATTGACTTGAAAGGTAAGTTGTTTCTTAATTACCATTATTGAGAATCTCTCTGAGTATTGATTTTATTTTCAGATTACACCACTTCTGTCCAGCATTACAGGAAAAACATGCCATTATAATCAGAATAATGACTCCCAATAAGAGAAGAATATGCACATGAAAGAATTCATCTATTTCTACATATCGCACATTTTAGCATCCATTAAATATACCTTATTTACTCTATAATTGAAAATTATGAATTGTCTTTATCTGATGAACCTCTTGTGTAGGAGTCATTCTAATCGAAAGTGCTATTAGTACAATTCTCCCAATATTTTGTTCAGAATGGAAGTTCGGTTAGGTATAATTTCTTATTAATTGATAAGCCTCCTGTGCAGGAGTTATTCTAATTTGAAAGTGATATTAGTATAATTCTTTCATTAAATTTTTTTTGCAGAAGAGAGGTTACTCGTTAAATATTAAGACAAGATTTAGTGGAATTCACTATGACGGAACTACTAAAACAATAATATTTCATAAATTTTCATCTATATAGAGGATTTAAAATGAGTTCAACATTATGTAGGTACCTTTTTATCCTTAACCAGTTCAACCTGTTTAATTTTATATTCTCCTCATTGTAACCCTTTAGCATTTGTGCTTTAGGAGCCTTGTTATCTTTGCCGAATAAGTCCAGCAATCGTTCACTAGAAACATATACACTGTTCTTCAATCGAAAGCACTAAGAAATTGAACAAGAAATTATTGCTCGCAGTCAAATTTTAAGAAATCCACATTGTTAGAATCTACCAAAAGTTTCATTTTTAAGGCATACTTAACATCAGATTACTCTACTAATTTGTAATGGATTGATATCAAAATAGGTCAATTTTATCGACTTTAATCAACCGTTCTGTTTGAATGAGCAATATAATATCTGGTACCTGTCGTTCGAGAATTTAGGCCAAAACCAATAGAAGCATTCAAATTCAACATTCAAAATTCTTAAAAGGGTACTTAATATACATGGTAGTATGTTCTTATGGTTATGATTCATATAAATCATTTTATTATGAATAATAATATTGATTCCTAATATCCCTATTCAGTTTAAAGACATGAAAGTGAATTACCTAAATTGACAATGAAATGTATTGTGGCTTTTCTTTCTGAATAAATGTTGAAAAATGATCAAATTGATAGTTTTTTTGAAATGTGAAATCTATTCTTCCAGTCAATCTTATATTCGCTATAGTTAAGCTCCTCGAAATCATTTGTGCGATTACTCATTTTGTATTAATGCAATTGTTCAGCTGTTATCGCATTAATACCTCACTTATCAATATCCTTAAGAATCAGTAGCTCTCATATCACAAGATAACTACTTTATATGCTGGGCGAAGACTAAGAATCAAGTAAATCCAATGTCCACTTTATTATACTTTTACACGTGCTGAAAAGAGAATTTAACATATTATTGAAACTAATCCATAAAATAACACAATTTTTATATACTCTTCAAATTCGTAGTTATTAAACTCTCATCTTCAACACAACTTTCTATATTTCTCAATTATGTAGGACCTCAACTCTTGCCTTATAGTCGTCAAAGTGATACATAAACTTCATTGTTGTGCATTTTCATTTTATTATTCATTGCTTGTTTTTTCTGGTGTGCTGGACAAATAAGAAGCAATCTGAAAATAGATACTCTAATAGATTCCCGTTAATGGAAATTAGAGATAAAATTACCTTCGAATCAAGTGGGCAAGTCAATGACGATTTTCCTATTCCCACATCAACGTTGAAAACGAAATAATTCGAACTGAAACAAATTAGCTCAAGCTCCTTTTCAACTGAAAATTTCAAGCTGTTATCCTTAAGAATTAGTTTTTCTTCAAACAATTCTAACAAATAACTCGACTTTCGCATACGTCAATCTGACATCTGATGAAAATGTAAACACACGCGGTCTGTCAAATTTCAAATTGTCAACTTCGCCCCTGATTGGTTCAAAATCCGTAGGTCTTAATCTAGTCTCTATTTTGGCACAAAGTTCGATTACTTTGGACCCTAATTCAACTAGATTTGTCGCTCTGTCAATTGCATGCCCATAAAACAAATTTTCAGATTTCCCTAAAGAAAAAAATTAGGAGGTAAATCTGGTGACCTGGGAGGCCATTTGATCATGCCATTTGTAGAAATGACACGGTCAGAAAATGTCGTCCTGAGATATTGTGTGACCTCTGATGCGTTATAACTTGGACAGCCATCGTGTTGAAACCAGACAAGATCGAAGTCAATTAGTAATTGTCGAACTATCGGAATAATTGTATTTTCTAAAAGCTCCAGATATTTTGCATCGTTTAGGATACCGTCTATGAAAAATGGTCAAATGATGTAATTCCCTAGTATTCCAGTCCATTGAATTTTTTAGGATACTGGGTACGCAAAGGAATACTCAGACGTTTATTCTTTATAGACCTTTATCTTACTACTGATTGGTTCACTGGTTTCAACAGCAGCACATACCTCTACCTTTCTATTCGGACTATTTTCATTTATGGTTTTGATAGGTTTATCAATTCTGCAATGACTACATTGTTGTAACCATCCGGATGTCTCGATTTTTTTTATTATTTTTGAAATCGCAGATCTTGAAAGTATTGTCTTATCTTCAAAGGCAACAATGAATGAATTAATTGTTTCCTAAATTGATTGACCCCCAAAATTTCATTTGATAATTTGAATTTCTTCTTGTGAACTGAACATGATTGATATTCAAACCGATATCTCCGACTCACTTTTATGAGCCATTCATGCGACATGGAGTCGAAAGCCGTCAAGATAAGCCGTGAACCTATTCCTCCTCTTCTTAGGGGCTTGGTTGCAGATTATATTGTCGATCATCAGTTGTTCTTTGGATCCCATTGCACCTCTGGAGCATCTTTTCTGTTCCGATGCAATTATACATATATTTCGTTCTCAATGGGAGTATATTCGACGCGTAATGCAAGATGTTATGAGCTGGTACATAGTTGGCAGGCAAGTCACTGGCCTATACGTTACTGGATCGTCTGTACTTTGGTTATTTTCGGCAGGAAGAAGGGCATACTCTCTGGACCGCTTAGAATTTCATTCACTGCCTTAGTTAAGGTACTATGTAAACAGTTGAATTTTTTCAGCCTAAAACTGTGAAGCTCGTCTAGTCCAGGTGATTTCCAGCTGTGAATTTCTTGGAGAATGTCCGAAGGCTCTTATTGTGTGATTATTGTAAGGGGTATTTGTTCGGTGTTGGTTTGAGTTTTCTCTCTGTTTTTTACTCACTCGGCATTTTTATTGTAAGTAGTATGTGTTGACAGTTATTCATTCCAAAATTTCTCCATGTCATCCTTATTCGGATAGATGTTTGGGGAGTTCTGTTGTTTCCCATCCAAATGTCTGTAGAAAATTTTCTCTGAGTTTTCAAAGGAGATGTTATCTTGCTTCCTCATGTTGCTCTCTCTTCGCAATCTCTCGGAGTAAAAACTGAGTCTTTGTTTGTGTGTCGATGCACTGCTTTACTGTTGTGTTTTCTTCTTCATAGCTGGAGTGCTTGCGATTTCGATAGATAATCGATTCCACCAACGATTTCAACTTGATTGTTCTGATGCCATTTTCATATTATGTCAGCCTTCCTATGTCCTGCCGACAGCGTTGAACGTTTTCCTCCAGTCTTCTTTGCCAGTGAGGTAGGCGAGGTTGTGGAAAGGGTTGAATTGTGTGCTGTCTCGGTTTGGTGTCATGCCCAGTACTTTCACTACAGTTGTTGCAGCACAATAAAGAATGAGATGGATTGGTTCCAGTAGTGTTACCATTAAGAGGAACTTTTATAGGACATCAGTGTTCATAATCTTGAGAATGACCGCAAGCTTTTTGGATGATCTGATCCTGGGTATTGTTGGTCTGGAGAATGGATTGCAGACGTTCCACCAGCGCTTGTCTTTCTCCGTTCGAAATTTGATGGGCAGTTTCTTCTGAAGAATTCACCTGGGATGAAGTGTGTCCAGCCTGTGTCTCATCATCCGTGACGATATCTTCTTGGAGCGGTAATTGAAGTTCCGTTGTACTTCCTCGTCTTGTTGTTTCGTTGTTGTGATCTCCGTTTTCATAAGTTGTGTGTTCTTCTCTAGTTCGGTTTTTTTCGATGTTTATTTCATTCACGACTTCATTTTCGATTTCCTGCAGCCTATTTTCTGAGTTAATTTGGTTTGTAAGGATTACGCGATACTGACCAGCTATCCTCTGTTCAGTTACTTGTAGGTCTGGAAAACATCGCTTGAATTCATTGAATAACCGTTGTCTGTATCCAGTTAGTTCTTGACCCATGTTTGTTATTCCATAGTAGATGCGACTCAATATTTCTATTCCTTAGTTGCACCATCATTATGGGTTGCATTTTATACCTACTGTCAGGTTTAGCTTGGGTACCTCGGGTTTGCTAAGCCAGTAAGCCAGTACTCTGGAACTTACCATTTCAGAGCCCCTGAGGGGCTTTCGGAATTATTCATTATCATTATTATTATACACATTAATAATAAAATCTTTGCAATTAGAAATAGAAAGAGGAAACGATATCTTTCCTAAGACTCCACTTGAAATACATCATCTGTGGATGTCGCTGGACTTATGTACATAAAAGTAGAGGCATTATTCTTTGGTTCGAGAAAGACTTAGACCTAAAATTTCCATTGCGGTACGTTTTTTGTTTGCTTCAGAAGTTTCAATAAACCCTTCAGCGACAGTATTTGATTTCCATCCATCGCGTCGTTTCATTGTTAAAAGATCAGCTCCTGTATCGACCAAGAGAGAAGTTGAAGACCTCCGAAAGCAATGCCCAGTATATTCCTTTGAATTAGGCTATTGCAGAAATTGTGCAATTAGGCTTGGACCACTACCTATGTATAGTATTCACACCAACGGGCTGCTTCGTGCATTTTCCTGCTTTATAAAAAATGAAGAACCGTTCATGATTGTAATTTTTTGGTCTCAATTTGATATATTTTCGGATAGTTTTCACGTGATTCAACCCTTCATTGTTCCCTGACGTTACAAAAAACTCTCTTCTCGTCTTTGTCTTGCAAGTTGGGATGATGATATGAAAACATAATCCTTCGTCTTTTACATTTTCTACAAGTAGGTTTGTGATTTCGGTCCGCCAACACGCCCCTGTCAGACCAGTAATCAAAATGACCAGAAATAATTATAGCTGTTGTATTCCCCGCTGAAGTCCCACACACCGGTAGAAGTGATGCACGTGATATTTTTCAAATGGGTTAAAAAAATCAGATGAGAATATAATACAAACATAAGTTAAGTTGCGAAAATAGCATCATAATTCCTTTCTCGGAAGAATGTCGATAAGTTACCTTTATGCATAAAAATCACTCGTTAGGAGCCTCCAATAAAAATGTTGCTATTTCCTCCTTGGTAAATACCCTGGACTAGGCTTGTACCCTTCTGATTTTCGGTTTAAGAATGCAATTAAATTGAAATATTTTTTGATATCGACATTCTTTTTATCGATATTATTGTCCTCAACATTGAATAATAATGTATGTTTGATATTCTTTCTGCTACACCATTTTTCATATCGATCAAATGCTTCTACATAGTTCTTTTTTGATGTATATGGCACCAGATCCGTTATGACATTATGCGCTTCGTTTTTATATCAGAAGAAAGTTCATCACTTTAGCTCATTTTGAAACTTAATATTCAGATAAAATGAAAAGAAGAAGCGGCATTTATATCTTTTGTTATTGTTTAATGTGTTCAGCCATAACAACGCATATAGGCGATTTGCTCCATGCATAGACAAACAGAACGTTTTAGCTATGGCTTCATGTTTAATATTTAGTTCATAGTACGTTTTAATTGATCATTTCAGAATATTTCTCGAAAGGATGAAAACAAGCAGTTGTAGATAAAAACTTGGCCTGTGGCCTCGTTGTTCAATTTTGACATGAGTGCTTTAATGATATCTGTATCCAACTCGATACGTAAATAACTATTAAAAAATCCCTAGAGTTGGTTTCACCAGGAATAAGTACAGTGAGCACGAATTCACGCCAGGCTATCAGTGGTGAGGAAAAATTGACTGCAACTTTGAGATTACTAGCAACGGGCCAAAAGATTCCAAAGATTGAGGTTTGCGGCTCGAATTTCACCGTAAGCGCTTGGAAAATTCATACCAGAAAGCTGCAAAAACATTTAACTTGTACTAAAAATTTTATTCAATTCATAAGTCATAATTTTTATCTTCCATCTTCCTCAAAAAAGAGTGGCTTGATTTTTCGATTTTGGATTCTCTGTCCTCCCGCGTACCAACACTGCAGGATTTGGAATGACTTGACGACATGGACCCCTATTCTGAACAAGTGATCTTTCAAAGCGTTTTCGAACTTCATAGCGCGAGTCCCTCTTTCACCTGCAAATGCACACCGCGCAATGAAGTTCGTATTCACCTCGAAAGATCAATTGTCGAGAATATGGGGCCAGGCCTGGCATTCTCGACAAGTGTTCTTTCGAAGCGAATACTTACTTCATTGCGCAGTGTGCATTTTTGCAGGTTAAAAAAGGACTCGTGTAAAGAAGTTCGTATTCGTTTGGAAGATCACTTTCCGAGAATACGGGCCCTGACCACGATACACTCACACCGGTATGCCGACGCGCATCGAGATGTGACGTCACTGCGGAGCATTTCCATTGCATTTGCGGGATGGAAGTGTTTGAACTCAAGGGAGTGATTGGAATAATGCAATTTATCGCAAGTTTCATTGATGCAATTAACTAACAATTTCAAATGAAATTTATTCGCTGTCTTTGTTTGTTGATCCTAAAATATATAAATGAAATTGTATAAATTTGAATGTTAGTGAAAAGTATTTATTTGTTAATACAGAAGAAATAATTGAAGTTTAATTTTAAAATTTCGAACGGATGGAAATATTATTATGAATATGAAAATTATTTATCGACCGTAATTGTTATTAAATTGAGAGTTTATTAGGATTTCTCGGTCGAAGGATCAGTGATACACTTATATTATATTACCCAAGCTTTCGGTAATTTTAATTACCTTTCTCAAGGATCTACAAATAAATATACTGTTATAAGGGACTAAAGTGACAAAATTATTATACATACATATGGTGTGATTTTTATCCTAGTAGAAGTAAAATTTTTTGTAATCTCACTCTCACTGAGATACAAAATTTTAATGTTGCCTCTAATACATAAAAATTATGGAATTATAGTTGAGTATTTTTGAAAGTTCAATTGCTAATCATATTTGACAACTATTTCAGTCATTAATGCTATCTTGTATTGTCAAATCACGAAATGGTGCATGTGTATTTTTAGATAGTTGAATTAAGTATGAATATATATTATTGAGATTGTTTGTGTCTTGTTTTGTGTTCATTGTATTTTCAGAATTTATAATGGCCAACATTTCTAGAAAAAGTCTCTTTGTATAATGTGGTTCTTTGAAAAGAAGTGTGACGCCTGAATAGTTTATTACATGGTCATGACTATTTGCATGTATCGCTTAGGCACAATTTAGTAGATTTCTTTTAATAGCTTTTATGATTAGAGATTCTAGACTTAATCCAATGAGAAGTTTGTCCAATGTAAACTTTCTCACAATTTCCACAGGGTATACTGTAAACAACTCCAGATTCATATTCTTCTTTTTCTTTGCCTTTGAGTTTGTTAAACACAAGTCTGTGTAAGGTGTGTTTCATGGTGTTAACTATCTTTATATTTTTATAATCCTTGAAAATTACTGAAATTTTATTAGAAATAGTAGGAATGTATTGTAGTGTAGTGAAGACTGGATTAGTAGGTTGTTCATTTATATTAGTGTTAACAGTGACGACATTAGTAATAGGTGGAGAAGATACTACGTTGTACAATATCTGGTTAAGAAGTCTGTTGGGATATCCACTCAATAAGAATAATTTTTTAATTTTCTGGATGGATTCTTTTTGATAAATTGGATGTGTTAGTTGTAAAACTCTATTTTTCATACCTTTGATTAAATTCATCTTCATGTTAAATGGGTGGCAGGATTTATAATGTAGGTATCTACCAGAGCTAGTAGGTTTCATGTACCATTTTGTTTTCAATGTTGTTTCTGATCTTATAACTCTCATATCTAAGAATGGTAGACTGTTGTTAACTTCTTCTTCAAATGTAAATTTAATGCAACTATGTTTTCAACATCTGCCAGTAAACTTGGGAGATTAACATCTTTCTTTGTAGGTGTTATGTTAAATTTCGGACCTAATGATAGTAATGTTTCAACTTCTTTTGGTATGTTCACACTAGATATATTCTTGAACCATTTTTCATGCACTGTTATTTGTTCAGTTTGTTTCTTTTCCAAATTTTGAATTTTTTTATGTTTACTTCTTTGATTTGATGAAATTTCTTATTATAGGTTATTTTGATTTTCTTTTGAAAATTTAAGACAACAAGTTCATTAACTATTTGAGTTAGTTGTTCTTTGATGGCAGCAATTTCTTTATTGATTCTATTTATGTTGTTGATAGTGATGGCGATTTCAAAATTCAATAATTTGTTCAGAAGATTATTGTTGTATTTGTTAACTCTATTTCTTATAATTCCATGACTCTCGGCTAGTAGTAAGTTTATTCCTTTGATGTTATTAGTGAGATGGTTAGGTTTGATACCAGTTGATCGGCATCTGAGTAGAAAAATTCTTCTGTTATGTAAAGAGGCAAATCGTTTGTTTGCTTTAGTTCAGCTTTTAAAATGCTTCATGGTTGTTACTCCATAAGTATTTTTGATGTCTTGAAAAAATCCCATTTTACAAATATGAAAATTATTTATCGACCGTAATTGTTATTAAATTGAGAGTTTATTAGGATTTCTCGGTCGAAGGATCAGTGATACACTTATATATTACCCAAGCTTTCGGTAATTTTTATTACCTTTCTCAAGGATCTACAAATAAATATACTGTTATAAGGGACTAAAGTGACAAAATTATTATACATACATATGGTGTGATTTTTATCCTAGTAGTAGTAAAATTTTTTGTAATCTCACTCTCACTGAGATACAAAATTTTAATGTTGCCTCTAATACATAAAAATTATGGAATTATAGTTCAGTATTTTTGAAAGTTCAATTGCTAATCATATTTGACAACTATTTCAGTCATTAATGCTATCTTGTATTGTCAAATCAAGTCTAGAATCTCTAATCATAAAAGCGCTATTAAAAGAAATCTACTAAATTGTGCCTTAGCGATACATGCAAATAGTCATGACCATGTAATAAACTATTCAGGCGTCAAACTTCTTTTCAAAGAACCACATTATACAAAGAGACTTTTTCTAGAAATGTTGGCCATTACAAATTCTGAAAATACAATGAACACAAAACAAGACACAAACAATCTCAATAATATATATTCATACTTAATTCAACTATCTAAAAATACACATGCACCATTTCGTGATTTGACAATACAAGATAGAATTAATGACTGAAATAGTTGTCAAATATGATTAGCAATTGAACTTTCAAAAATACTCAACTATAATTCCATAATTTTTATGTATTAGAGGCAACATTAAAATTTTGTATCTCAGTGAGAGTGAGATTACAAAAAAATTTACTACTACCAGGATAAAAATCACACCATATGTATGTATAATAATTTTGTCACTTTAGTTCCTTATAACAGTATATTTATTTGTAGATCCTTGAGAAAGGTAATAAAAATTACCGAAAGCTTGGGTAATATATAAGTGTATCACTGATCCTTCGACCGAGAAATCCTAATAAACTCTCAATTCAATATTATTATGTATAGGGAAACTTCTATGAATTTCCATTGCATTTGAGGGATGGAAGTGTCAGAACTCGGGGGAATTATTGGAATAATGCAATTAATCCCAAGTTTGATTGAAAATACAATTAACTAACAATTACAAATGAAATTTCTTCGATGTCTTTGTTTGTTGATCATGAAATATATTAATTAAACTGTATAAATAATGGATGTTAGTGAGAAGTATTTATTAGTTGATAGAGAATGAATTATTGAAGTTTCATTCAAAAACTTCGAATGAATGAAAATAATTCTATCATATTTAAGGAAATTTCTATGAATTTCACTAATAAATCTTGAATTTGGAAAAGGTTTTTGTCCATTTTTTTCTTTATATTCTGAAAACTGATCTTCTCATTCAGATCCCTGTGTCTTAAGTTGGTTCGGATTCTGCTCAAGCAAAGAATAACATCGAATGAATCTGAATTTCATTTTTCAGTTTTGCAACCGTGTTATCTGCTTACACTTTGAAAATATTTTTTTCCTTAGATAATGACAAGATACTTCCGACTTCGGAAAGCAAAAGTACCTCATTTCGGTTCCCTTTGTACTTTTACTGTAATTCTAACAGCCAAAAACTGCACAATTAGGAATTATTGCAGGTATTATAACAATCATAATATAACTCCATTTTTATTTCGCCAAATAATTCGTCTTTTACGTATGCATATACAATGAGCGCTAACGGCAAACGCTATAGCAATATTAAAACTACGTGTCAGATTTCA
This sequence comes from Propylea japonica, assembly GCA_013421045.1. NCBI lineage: Eukaryota > Metazoa > Arthropoda > Insecta > Coleoptera > Coccinellidae > Propylea > Propylea japonica. The sequence goes on along the minus strand of JACDNR010000061.1, from coordinate 15,104 downwards.
ATTGTGTTTCTACTCTGCTCCTCAATGACGTAGATGAGCGCGCTGGACGAGTTTAGACTCCGAATCTGGCATATCGGTGTGAGTGTATTGTGGCCCAAGCCCCGTATTCTGAACAAGTGATCTTTCAAAGCGTATACGAACTACATTGCGCGAGTCCCTCTTTTACCTGCAAAAATGCACAACCTGCAATGAAGTTTGTATTAGCTTTGAAAGATCACTTGTCGAGAATAAGGCACCTGATGTTGAACTGACGAAAACAGTAGATTTGGAGGGGATACGATCAAGCGCATTCAGGCCAACTAACTGTGGGAGGTGGAGAGGTCTGAGATCATCATCCTACAAGCTACGGCGCGGCGGCCATTCGCCTTCAATCCGCGCGCCCTGCAGTCCAGTCTTTTAAACCAGGTCTGACCTTCCAAGGGTTGATTTTTCGAATCTTCTGTTCTTCTAAGACCGCTACAGGACCCTACTGAAGGGTAATCATCTCCCATAGATTTAAACAGCGCTATTTCATCTTAAATGTCGAATTCAATTTCGGAATGATGATGCAAAACGTGTGACAAACTTATGTTAAACTGGTAGTTTATGGGGCGCATTACACAGTGCTGTGTCACAGCTGAAGCCCTCCCTAAAACGTGTACGATATCATCCCCAATAATAGTGTTCAGCCATGTACTAAAGTCACCCACAACATCATATTCGAATTGTAAGATGGGCTCTGAAACATAGAAATACTATTTATAAGTGATATCACGTTTATGGTCGCAAAAAAACATTTCGAAGGTGGCAATAAAACAAAATAAAACAATGAACTGAATGAGAAAATTGTAAACAGAAACAAATTAACAATTAAGATTTACAATTAAAATTGAAGGTACAGATATCGAAATAAAATCAGAGAGAAAAAAACAGAATATAAACAAACTATGATAACACCTTCTAAGGAAATCATCCGTCGCGAGAATAACCGGATTTCTTAATTTCCCTCGCAAGTGGAGTTGGGTTCTTCGCTCTCCACATACCAGATCTCTTGTCCAGCATGGGCTCCATGGCAGTATTTTTAGTGACCGCCCCAGAATACTATGCAGTGTTTTCAGCGGTATGAACAGGGAGCACAAGAGGACTAGTGCACCAATCAGAGCAAACTTAGGCTTACCTACTCGGCATTGCAGGAGTAATACTAGATTCTCGGGCTGGAGGCAGATATGGCTCACAATTACAGCTCATCAGATCCTCCATAGTAAAGGAAGCATTGCAGATAATCAGCTTATTTTATCTTATATTAGCACTGAATCCTTCAGATCTCGTATTTTTACAATGCGCAAGTGATAAGATGTTGATGTTCTTCAATCTACTTCTCGAAGGGATCAATTAATTTATCTTCCAACAAGACACAAACTCAATTTTGACGACGCTGCTTGCATCCTGTCCCATAACACAAATATCATTGGTATCATCGGCTGCCATGCTGACACGTAGGTGACTCTTTATCGCCTCAGAAATCTTCAGCAATATCGAGGAACTAAGCTCAAAAGTCTTCTCCGGAAGATTCAAGCACGAAACAATTATTGTATTTCTTCGCTCCCTTCTCTGCAAAATTTTCGCAGGCAAACGAAGTTTACTAACTTCATTAACTAAGATGAAAATTTAATCCTTTGATTTAAAAATTCTTTGGCTGAGCTTATCAAGAGCAGAATAAAAATGTTGCTTCAATTCCTCCTTAGTTTGACGAATAAGGTCATATAGTTAATCAACCTCATATGCAAGCTATTCAGTGTTACCTTTAAATAAGAGACACGAGTACTATTTGAATATTTGTCACAGATTCCGATTATGAATCTGACAACTTCTCGCCACGACCGCGACGCAACGTCTAAATGTGTAATACTTAAATGAATGTAAAAAGTGCGATGATTGTAACTTTTTTTCTTGGGGTTGATCCCTTGGGGCGAATAAGTGTAGTAAGAGGTCTAGGTGATATTAAATTATACTTAAACCTCACTTTCAGAAGAAATGTTAAACCAAATTGGTTGGTAGACGATCTGTTTCTTCAGCGAGTTCAGAATGAATTCCTCAAATACGTTTCATATACAGATGTGGATTAAACGGATGGAAACACAGGAGTTTAAGGGTACGCCCATCATCTGAACGTTCAGATGATGGGCGTTCAAAATATACATGTAGTTGTAAACGCGCGTTAGCAAAACGCGCGTTGAGCGCTCATCATCTGAACGTAGCCTCAGTGTTAAATTCAGGCAGCCTCGGACTCCAGTGGAACAGTGGAAGAATCGAAACCTCGGAGCTGCGATATTGAATAAGCGGCTGGCTGTTGGAATGGCAGCTGTAGTGGATACTCCTGCTGAATTCTTTACGCGGAATCCGCGTATGCTGAGCGCTCAACGCGCGTTTTGCTAACGCGCGTTTACAACAACATGATGGGCGTTCAAAATACATGTAGTTGTAAACGCGCGTTAGCAAAACGCGCGTTGAGCGCTCATCATCTGAACGTACCCTTAGTCGCAATCCAAACTTTGGATGCGATAGACCATACGGTTTGAGAATAAATTAGATTCTGCGGAAATCAAAATGTATACGGTCGAAGAGAAAATTCCAATAATAAAATGGTATTTCGGTGGTCAATCAATTGCGGAGACAATAAATTCGTTTATTGTTGCTTTTGAAGATAGGCCGATACCTTCACGTTCGGCTATTTCCAAAATAGTCAAGAAGTTCGAGCAATGCGGTTGTTTACGAACATGCCTTCATTGCAGAATTGATAAACCACCGGAGACTGTCAGTGAAAATCGTTTGGCAAGAGAAGTGGATGTGTGTGCTGCTGTTGGAACCAGTGCACCTTGTTCTAGCAGAAAAATTGCCTAGCAAGTCGATTTGGGCGATAGAACTGTTCGGAATATTTTGAAAAGAAATGGTTACAAATGTTATAAGGTGCAAACCTCTCAGGAAATTTTTCCAGAAGACCATTTCAAAAGAATGGAATTCTGTTAAAAGATGATAGAAAAAGAGAATGAGAGTAGTTCTTTTCTGAGCAATATCTTATTCACGGATGAGTCATCGTTTTCATTGCATAGAAAACATAACCCATCCGTAGTAAGATATTGGTCTAGGGAGAATAAGCACCTGAGTATTCCTGTGCGTACCCAGTATCCTGAAAAACTTAATGTTTGGACAGGAATGCTGGGTAATAACATGATAGGGCCATTTTTCATCGATGGTAACCTAAACGCTGCAAAATATTTGGATCTATCACAGAATCAAATTATTCCGACAGTTCGACAGCTACCAATTAATTTTGATGATGTCTGGTTTCAACAGGATGGCTGCCCAAGTCATAACGCAAGCGTAGTCACACAATATCTAAGAACGACTTTTTCTGAACGTCTCATTACCACAAACGGAGCCATCAAATGGCCCCCCAGATCTCCAGATTTATCTCCCAATGATTTCTTTCTTTGGGGATATCTCAAAAATATGGTGTATGGGCAAGAAATTGAAAGAGCGACGAACATTATTGAATTAAGGTCCAAAATAATCCAACTTTGTTCCAAAATAGCAAGTACACCGAATCTTCTCCGAGATATGAGATTAAATCTAAGATTATTTGAACATTTGATTTGAATTTGTCTTCAATTTAAAATGTTTCAATTTGTTTTTTATTTTCGTAGAATTAATTTCTTTTTTTTTCTCATTTTTTTATTTTCGTTGAATTTATTTTATTTTCAAACCAGTTATGGCGAAAAAGAACCTGAATATTAATTTTCACAGGAAATTATTTGTTTCATTCATTGAGGCAAATAACTTCCGCCCATGGCGCCCATAAGAGTGGAGAAAATTTGTCGTATTCATTTTCAATAGACATGCGATGTTATCCATCTCCCGTTTGGAGTGTTACTGATTCTTCTTCGATTCGAATGATTCGATATTCGATCCTAGATCGTTGCGCGCCATCCCCCACAACCACTACAGACTGCCATTCCAACAGACCAGCCGCTTATTCAATATCGCATCGCTCCGAGGTTTCGATTCTTCCACTGTTCCACTGGAGTCCGAGCCTGCTTGAATTTAACACTGAAACTCCTGTGTTTCCATCCGTTTCTTCTACATCTGTAGATTGTGAATTCCTGTTGGTTTGTTTTTAGTAAACCATAATTATGCGCGATCGTCTTCAACTATCTTCATTGAGATCCAGAAGAATTTCTGCCGATATACTTTTAGTGGCAAAGATTTATCGTGGTTTTATTTTTGCATTTGAATTGTTATTGCAGTTCAGTCTGAATATTTCGTCTAGACCTATGAGAAAGGTTGAATTATTTGTCGAGTACCAATTATGGTTCTATTCCCTGATTTCAAGAATAATATAATAATAACACCTAATTATAAAGTCAACCTGCGAATTCAGCTAAATTACTAAATTCTTGTAATTTCATAGATTTTTTCTTTTTTTGAAATTATTATCACTCGTAAACGTCGCATTATACGAAAAACCATGAAAAATACTTCTGATGGTCATATCTGATAATGAAACAGAATACTCGAAATGTGTGAAACATATTTCCATAACTGATAAATTGACCTGTGTATCTGTAAGGACTGCACCGAGTCACCGACACTGACGAGGAACGCTATAACAATAGCCCAAAGTGATGCTCTTCGTGAACAACCCCCTCCGTAAATTACTGCGCATTTATTGTCTCCAGGTCCACATTTTTTACAGAATGAGCATTCTGATATATCCCCTCTATGACTACCCATATCAGACCGACTGCATCGATTTGTCAAATTTCCATATAAATCATTGAATTTCAATCCAATTAAGCCTTTAGAGAAATCTATGATTGTTTATTCATATAGAAGTTTCCAAAAGCTCAATAAGGGCATGATTCGTGATATTTGGTTTTCGATAAAACTCCTAATGTTTATTATAATCGATAACTGATTGTTCCCAAATTCCATCAAACTTACCAAAAAACCTATCCTGGAAAACTAAGTCTGAAAAATTCTTAACATAATGTTTCTGCACAATATAGGTGAAGCAAGTGGAGGAGTATATGGCGTACCGCAAGCTTCCCAGAGAAATGAGACAGAGAATCACGGAATATTTCGAGCACCGTTATCAAGGAAAATTCTTCGATGAAGAATGTATCCTAGGTGAACTGTCGGAGAAGCTTCGGGAAGATGTTATCAACTACAACTGCAGATCATTGGTGGCGTCAGTTCCGTTTTTTGCTAATGCCGATTCTAACTTCGTTTCAGATGTGGTGACAAAACTGAAATATGAAGTCTTCCAACCAGGTGGGTTGAGTTGAGTTAAGCTTTCAACTGAATAAAATTTCAATTGCGGTAACATTATCCAATAAATAAATATTATTATACGTTCATTTTTATGGTGGAAATAACTTAAAAATGGGATTTTGAATTGATTGTTCCGTCGACCTCGAAATAAAAGGTGATTTTAATGTGTACGAAATTGATAATTAATGACCCATTTTGAAGCTCAATTTCGGCTATTTTAATGTGTAATCCTCATGGAAATCGTTCACAAAGTATTCAGAAGCACTACGAGAAATCTCAAAATTTTTCTGGAACATAGATACATAGAAATTTTATTTATGTCTAATGTAAGTCTTGTGAAAAAGGGGAATGTATATCAATCAAGAATTCATACACAATTCATATTGAGATCGTCAGAAAAATCGACTAATTAATGGTTTTCACAAAAATCACAATCCCTGATTATAGTTTTTCTTTGCATTAAATTCATTTAAAACAATTAAATAAAAATTTAATATTAATAATTATACAGCACAAACAAACCACAATCAATTAAAAGATTGAAATAATTAGAATACTTCCTGAAAAAGGTGAAAAAAAAATTATTTCAATAGAAATTAATAGCAATGGAAAATATATTGATAATGTTATATGAAAAACTGGAAGGAATGGAGAGGAAAATGCAGAAAGATTCGAAAAAATGGAAAATGATTCAAAATGATTTATTGGTAAAAAAATTACATGGAAGTGAGAAAAGAAAGCAGAATAGAAAAGAAACTAGAGAAGGACATTTCAAAGATAAATCAAGTTCAAAATATAAGGATAAAAGGGAATGAAAAAGAATCACAGAATCACAAAGGCAAATTTAAATTGATTATAATAAAACGGCAAAATTTTATTTCACGATAATATTGAATTTTCGAGATTATTTTTCAGACAATCGACAGCATACGAAAATTTATATAGAATTATGCAATGGAAAGTTCAACTCAATGAGAATATTTCATATCATAATTATTATGATATGCAGAAATATGGCCCAGTACAATATTCAAGAGAAAAATTCTATGAAAAGTACTCAGTCGATTCAATATTTCTATTACTATATGATATAAAAAGAAGGGATATAACAGTATCCAAGAGAGTTAGAAAAAAAAATTTAAGAAATTACTACTATTTGAAGACCAGCTAAAGGAGTATAAAGCAGAGCTATATATAAACATAGAATTTATTTCCATTTGCCTAATTTGTCCGAAATTTCAGATCATTTCAGAAGAATTTCAGAACCTCATCTCATAGTTTTTCTAAATAAAGATTGACGACAAGTCAAAAGTAAATGCAATACAGATGCCTAAAGCTTTTCAATAGTCTATCTGAGGTGATACAGAGAAAACAACTTCAACTTGCCCAAGAGAAAAATTTTCAAACTTCTCTTAAAGTTACAACCTTAGTGTTTTGATGATTTTATGAATTTAAATTGTTTATTTGACACTATTTCATTTCATTTGCATTCGCAGTACTTACTCGTTATTGTTACAATTGATTTGAGTCTAAATCTGTTTTTGTTGTTGATATCGACATTAGCATCGGCTTGAAAAAAATTATTGGGTTACTTGATTGCGTGATTGAGTATTAGTTTTACCCAAAAGAACCCAACCGAAAATAATTTCAAGGGCAGTAGGCTGATCGAATTTAACAACACGGCCTTCAAGTGAAATATGAGCAAAAAGCTCAGCTAAAACATTGATTTTAAAAATATATATTTTTAAACTCAATGGCTCCAATCAACATATCTATCGAACTGGAAAGAAAGTGATTTTTATCCTTGCAAATGATCATACCGTCTCTTATTAATCGAACAAAAAAATGTATATTTGAACATGAATTTTGAACGAAAGTAGCGCCGAAGGAAAAAATAGGACTTCCCGAGTATGATTTCGCACGTTGTGTGCCCTTTGGAAAAAGTGAAGTCATTTCGTTCAAACCAAAAATAAAAGGGTTGAATTGATTTCGCTGTAACCCCATAAAACGAAAACGTTTTTCTTATTAAATTCGATTGACCTATCACGGATTTCTACCACAGCAGTAGCCCATAAAACTGTACTTTGTTCTGACAAAGTATTTGCTGATATCGTTGAGGAAGACGAATTTTTTCCTTTTGTTAGTGAAATATCAATGTGGACCAGAGAGTGATGACAGCTATTACAAGGGCGACATTTGTATGACGAAAGACAACTTTTCAGGCTATGAGAATGATGTAATAAATTCAAACAAAGTTTATTGACTAAAGATCACTGGGCTATTCTGACAAGAAATCATAACATTTGGATAATCTATGTGAACCCTTGAAAATGTAACACTTAACATTGGAACCGTTTAGTGCATCTATTCATTTTTAGAAATACTCTACGGCCTTGCATTTAGCTTAGACAAAATCATAGAGTCCTTTTATTCTGGAATTTTATTGAAGTCAAATTTCACTAGTTCGATTTCAATATCTAGTTTCCCTAGAAGTAGATAGAACGAGCGCTCAAAAATAAAAATCGCACTGATCGGTTATGAAATTTAAAGCATTCCAAACTGCCAATGGTTCAGAAAAAGTTTTAAGCAAAATACCAAAATATTTTACCTTATATAGGAATTACCTTTCATTGAAGAAATTGAATCTAATGCATTTGATGCTATAAGTCTTTAATTTTGATACCTGTCAATGAGTTTTGAGCTGTGTTTTAATTGTCATTATTTATGGCAATACCATCGGCGCGGTTCACTCATTCGAAAAGTCAGTCATTAGAAGGGTCGCCTTCCCAAAGTCCAGTCGACAGAAGGGTCGCTGGACCAAAGGACCACGCCCCTCTTTCGTGATTGGCCGACTGGCCCCAGCGCAATTATCAGTGGCGGCTTGTGACAGAATAAATGATGAGGCACATCAGAAAAAAATATTATTAATACAAGGAAAACATTGATCTAATAAACTTTACTGCATACTTATCATTATAAAAATATCATTACTGATAACTTGGATTTTTGAATCCAATACAAATCTTCATCTTATTATGGCTATTAAACTGACAATGTTATTCTTATCTTTACTTAAAAAAATCTTCGGTATTAATGCTTCAATGCAATGATTCTAGCAGTTTATTATTTGGTAATTGCCCATCGTTTTTCAAGTAGCTATAACCAATATTTCACCAAACCCTATCGGAATATGTATTATTAACATTGCCAAAAAATTATTTGATTAAAGTTACACTGCCAGTAGACCAGTAGTACTCTCGTTTTGAAATCTCCGATTCGATTTTCCTGCCGCACCGATAGTCACAAGTCGTTTCACTTCTTAAATTATGCATAATTTATACTCATAGGAATCACTCAAAAGCTGTTTCTGGTTTATTGAAAATCTGCAATATAACGAGTACTGCATTTGTTTTGGGAATTCTATACGACTCACTCGTATTGCTAGAGATATTTGGCCTCCTGGAAGTCATAACCAAAGCCAATGAACAAAACGAAAATTCTAGTGGAAAAATTCACACGACTCTACCAAGGAAACAAACCTACCAGCAAACGCGGTACCACGAACGGCACAAACCAATAATGTGAAATTTCCGTGTTTCCCGCTTCCCGATTAACTCGAATATGCCGTTTCCGATGAAACGAAACGAAACGAAAAGAAATTATCGCGGATCAAGGGTAGATGGTCCGATCAATCCAGACCAAAAAATGAGTGTGAAGTTACATAAAGTCTCAACAAGCTGAAAATCGGTGCACTTGTTCGAAACATAATTATAAATATTAAAGTTCCCTATTCTTTCTTTTCGTTCGATTCAGCGGTGACGGTGACTTTCACCAAAAAATTAATTGAGACTAAAAATGTAGATCTCGAAATTATCTTCAAAAAATGTATCAATACTTTTTTCCTACGAGACACCGTTTCTGAGATAAAACGCTTCACATGTTCTCGTGTCGCGGCAAGAAGCCCAGCTCTCTTACCCCAGCCCATCGAAGGGCGCGTTTGGATTTTGCGAGAGAGCATATCCATTGGGAAGAGGCTGATTGGGAAAGAGTTCTCTTCACAGATGAGTCTAGGTTCTGCCTCTACCATTGTGATCGACGTTCCCTTGACGTCCACATGAAAGATATGCTCAGTGCAATTTCCTGAATACTACTGGTTTCGGGGGAGGATCGATTATGGTATGGGGTGGAATATCTTTGACTGTTCGCACAGACCTAGTGGTTGTTGATAATGGAGCTATGAATGCTGATAGGTATATGATGAACATTCTTGAAGAGCATGTAGTGCCATTTGCCCCATACATTGGTGAAAATTTCATTTTACGGACGATAATGCCAGACCCCATCGTGCGCGCATCGTTCAGGAGTACCTTTAAGAGGTTGAAGCCTCTCGAATGGAATGGCCAGCAAGAAGTCCAGATCTCAATCCGATTGAGCCGGTTTGGGACAACCTCAATAGCAGGCTGAGAAGTTCAGAAAATCATCCAGCTACTCTAAATGACTTAGGAATCCAACTCAGAGAAATCTGGGAAGGAATAGATCAGAACATTTTAAGATAACTCATTTTGAGTATGAACCGTCGTTGCCGAGCTGTAATTAACGCATGGGGTGGAAATACAAAGTATTAAATCACTTATCAGCATTCCAGTATTTTGAAAATTGTTTATTTCTCTTCTTTCACATAAGATTCGGTGAAATCCTGAATTTTTCTTCCATTTAATGTGTCTTGTTTTGTTCAAAACCTTCCTGAGAGAACATAAAAAATAAGTTTTAAAGTCAATGTAGAGTTAACTTTTATTAAAATTGAGATTTTCAGAATGTGCGTTAGTTTTTTGCGCAGTGTAATAGTGTATATTATTGAGGATGAAGATTTTTCTTTTAAACATATACTTATTATGCAAAAGTTTTGTGTATTCAAGAAAAAGGAATATTTTGCCTACTGGAGTAAGGAGATACATACCATATTCATTCAAGCCGAAGAGATAGATAATAATACATGACGTGTTGCTTGTTCATGAACTCTGTTGAGTCAAGCAAAGTATCTATATGCCTTATAATAGAAAAGAGTCAATTCAAGAAAAAGTAACTGAATCATACAATTTGAAATTACAATAAGTTAAACTTGATGATTGAAACAATTTAGATTTATTATCGTTGTACCTATTCCACAATATTATTTTGAATCCCCAGCAATTTGTCTCGAAGGCATAAGATGACTGGACACCTTAATCAATTAAATGAACGAAAAGTTTTTTAAGGAAAAAAATTATAATATGAGTTAGATTTGAAGGCATTTTTTTCCTCGGTGAATCAGTAGGGACAGAAAATAAGGTTTTTCTTAGACAACTGTCCCTTCCATGACAGCCCTTAAAGATTATCAACTATTTGATGATTTTTAATTTGTTTATTAGTCCAATATAGGTATATGGAATTTTATAACTTGAAAATTGACTTGAAATTTTCAGGACAGATTCGGTCCCCAAATGCCGCGGTTAGGTTCGTTAACCAGCAAAATCGTTCAAGTTGTTCCATAAGATAATGGCCTCTCAAGATTTTTGTAAGTTGGTCGACATTTGACGATTCGCTTGTGTGACATTATGCAAGAATCGATCAAGAACTATAGAATCCAATTTTCTCCTAAATTATCCATTTTCTCGAATAATTCTGAGTTATTCAATCTTCAATACTTGCATTAATACAACCATAGAAAAGTCTTACGTCTATGGAACAAAAAACTGTAATATCATTGTTTAAGGAATGAAACAAAGTTAATTATATGCATTCTCATGAAAAACTTAATTAAGCAATGAGAATTTTACTATGAGTTTATCATCATTCAGTTTGTTCGAATTATTAAATATAAACAAATAGTTTCCCTGATTCATACCCAATATGAACTTTTATTATAGGATGAATAATGATGAATCTATCCGTGCAATACAGATTTTACTGTAGAATGTATTTCAGCCTTGTTTCGGACAACAATTGCAATGATTAATTCCTTTTTAAACTGTTACTCAACTTTTTTCCATTCGAGGGTTCAATTTCAGAGATGGGTACAGATAGATATTTTATTGCGGGTAGAATCTTTAAGAAAGAACCAATTATGAAAATTTTTATTTCCGTTGAAAATACTATTGTTTTCTTGTTAGTTCTTATCAGTTTTATTATATCAATATCTTGTTGTGGAAAGCAAAGGATACTAGTCGTAGGCGTAGGTAACATCTCTGGATGATTGGTTGTAAGATTTGGTTCAGGATGAAATGTATATTATATTACTAGGTACTGCAAAGTTTGAGAATCTTATGCATATTGGAGGAAAGGTAACTGTGTTCAACCTTGCTTGTTGTTGGTAGGGTTGGGTTAATAGGATCACATCATGTTTGGTTGTTCCATAAGCTGCATTGGAGAATAATTAGGAAGTTCAATTCATATCCGAACGTTTTGTTATCTTTCGAAATTCGAAATGATCGAATGTGTGGTTTCGGAAATATCTGGATAATAATAAAAAATTTCGAATGTCAATAATTATGAAACTACTGGATAGATTTGACCTGTTAACGAAACAACCCTATAGAACAAAAAATATCACGTTGTTATCCCCTGCGAAAGAAAACCAGACTAGGTTCAATCGAACGCTGGTTTTAATGCGGATTTTTTTCCATATATTCCAATTTTGAACAAATTACGATAACAATCCTATAGGACAAAAAATATCACCCAGGGGTGGATTTCAACCTCTTATCCCCCGGTAAGAAAACGATACTTAGCTCAATTGAGAATTCCTTTTAATTCATTTTTTTTTTTCATATGAACCAATTTCGAAGAAATTACGATAACAAAGGATCTTATTGATCGCCAATATAATTTTCACTAAAATTAGATATTTTTCGTAGAATATATGGGTTTTTTTCAATATCATCATTGGTTTTTTATGGTTCTCTTAACAATAATATTGCCACAAAATTTCGTATCAGGATCAGGCTGCTTCATGGCATGTGGGACAAAATTTCATTTCTATCGGTTTTGTTTCAGATATTGATGAACAAAAATTTTGAATGGCCATATCTCCTGGGACAACCTGAACGATTTTGCTGCTTAACCGCGGTATTAGGGGATCGAATCTATCCAGAAAATTTAAAGTCTCTAGGGCAATAATTCTTTCGAAGGTTATCGTGTTTACGACTTTAAATTTGACTACTGATTATTCATCAGTGAGTCGAATCTTATGGTTTGAGACCAAAATCCGAAAGTTATATACTGACCTTTTGGAAAAACGACTAGAAAGCACTGATTAAGTTGACCGATGGCTAAAAAAGCACACAAAAAAATTCAAGTTGAACTTTCCCAAATCATAATGACTGAATTACCGGTGTACCTCTATAGGGATACTTAAGTTATGGTTACTGGAGCTCAGTGAATTTTGTTACAAATAATTTACCACCGTTCCAAGAAGATCCTTCATAGGAAAATTAGGTAGTGGATGAGTTGACCGTTTTTATTTCATTTTTTATGGCTTATTATTTCAACTTTTATGGTGCAGTCATTCAGTTTGTACATGAAATTGTCAGCAAATCAATAAGAAGAGTGAATTTTTCAGATATTTTCTTCATAAAATCAGTTTGTCGCAGAAAAATCACATGGAGTTATTTTCAAACCCTCAAGGAGGCTAAGGCTAAAGAAAGTATGCATACATCTACATAATACTCCATAAAACAGAGTAATAAAAGAGAGAGTTGTTTAAAAAAAAAACCTTATTTTCTGTCCCTACTAATTCCACTGAGGAAAAATGCCTACAAGCCTAACTCACCTACCAACTTTTTTCCATAAGAAACTTTCCAGTCATCTCATGACTGCTAGAAAATACTGGGAATTCGGGATAATATTGTGGAATAGGTACAACAGTAATAAATCTAAATTGGTTTTCAGTAATTGTAATTTCAAATTGTTTGATTCAATTACTTTTTCTTGAATTGGTTCTTTCTATTATTATAAGGCATATTGAGGATAAGGATGTTGAATGTAGGCCATTTGCCTCTATATAAAACTCAATGTTTACTCTATGTTAATATATATGTCATATTTCATAATTCTTTATAAGTTGGCTGTATAAAAAAACAAAGTATACTAAAAGTTGACATCAAGTGAAATAATTCTCTCAATATAAAAAACCCAAAATCAAACAAAACCAAACTAAAATATCCACAAAACCACAGGTTACGGGCCCAGGGCTTTACAAATATAGATAAAATATCAAGAAATCCTCCAAGATGACTCAGAAAAATGAAGATGTGAAAGACCTCGCTGTTCTTCAAGACCCAGCGTCATTCGCTATGTGGGACTTCGAGATAAGAATACTTTTCGCCACAAAAGACTTAATCGACATTGTCGATGGCACTGAAAAACTCGAAAATTGCGACAAGGAAGAAGGCAAGAAGAAGTGGACGCAAAAAGACAGTAAAGCCAAATATTATATCATAAAAACCATCGATAGAAACGTCAAAACCCATGTTTTGTGCTGTGAAACGTCACATGCAATGTATGAAAAACTAAAATCAATATTTAAAAGAGACTCTTCTCAGAGGGCACAACAATTGCTTCAAGAATTCTACAGCTTCAAGTATAATCGATCCAAAGATATGGCTAGCAACATAAGCTCTATGCAAAATCTTGCCTTTGAGTTGAATAAATTACAAAAAGAACAAATTACGAACAACATGCTCATACCAAAAATATTGTCTATTTTACCCGAGGAAGTCAACTATTTTACCACAGCATGGGAATCAACAAGAGAAGAAGAAAAAAACTATAGAGAATTTAATTGGACGACAAATCAGAGAAGAATCAAGACTGAAAAATAATAACGATGAAAGAGTTGCCTTCAAAACTATTTTCAAAAAAGAACAGAAAAATTTTTAAACCATGTCCTATATGCAAAAAGACGAACCAAAAGAAAGAAGACTGTTTTCTCAAAAACAAACGGGAGTTCAAGCACAATTGTCAAAAGGACGACATAAATAAAGCCTGTTCGATATGCAAGAAGACAAACCATAAAGAAGAAAACTGTTTTTTCAAACCAGGTGGAAAATTCAACTGACAGAATAATGGCAGAGACAACAATAATGGTAAAATCTCCTTTTATACAGGGTCTCTATAAATGATTGTAACAGCGCAGTTGGCTTTGGATTATGCAAACCACAAAATTCTGTGATCATGCTATGCTCTGATTGGTTAAAGATTGGTATTCTGTAATCCAAAGCCAACTGCGCTGTTATAATCATTTATAAAGACCTTGTATCGGGTGCCGAATTCGTTGTCTAGTGAGGGGATCTCAGAAACCCTTGGAGCAAGAAGGAAATGAATGGCACATTTTCGGGCTCGATTTTGAGAGATTTTAATTGCTGAACCGTAACCTTGTAAGTTCAACCGTTTTCGAGATATTAGCGAAAATTGGAAAATGGCGTGAAATGAAAAGTTCTCATAACTTCTTTATTACTGGCGCTATGAACATGAAACGAAAACATTATACAGGCACTTTTTTTCGTAGAATTCTTTGATGTAATCAAATTTTTTTTATTGCGGTTTTTTTCGAAGTTATAATACAAACTTGTGTTTTTTAAATGTGAACCATAAGCATTTGAATAACAGATGGAACCGTCTTTTTTTCTCTTTTCAAAAATATATAACTTAATATATAAATTTCTTATTAAACTGTAAAAAACATCAAAAGTTTTATTTTCACACGAAAAATCAAATGGTTGTCTAAATATGATAATCTGTGAACAAAAACAAATTTT
>JACDNR010000060.1:0-46020 GCA_013421045.1 Propylea japonica | reverse complement strand
TTTTTTGACGTCATCTCGCGCTGTCACACATCCTCACTCAACAAGCAAAAGTGCCTGTGTGTGGGAAATATGAAAGTACACGTTTACTTTACAGCCAAAGCGCAGATACTCAACTGTGCATTCTTCCTTCCTAGTGAGTGGGCTCCTCAACATAACATTAATGACAGATTGCATTGAAACTGCACATAAGTTCACATGGAGAGTGTTTCCACATAACAAAAATAATCATGCTAGTCAGCAACCCCTCCCCCACCTTATCGAATTATGAATCTTATGGGAACAAATATTTTAATAACTACCAAACTTCCATTCAACCCAAAGCAATAGAAACAATAACTTGGAAACGACCATTCGACTCATAACTCCCTGATAATCCCGAAAATAAGACCCGAACACGACCTCATTCCGAAATTAGACCCTTTCATCACGAATTTCCGACAAGCCGAGGAATGCACGACCCCAATCTGTTCGCTGAACTAATCCGGGAACGGAAATCCTGCCGCAGCATCATACTCACGTGTAATCGTCGAAGCAGTCGCCATTGAAGCCGCAATCCATCATATTTCACCGGTCTTCCCGGCTACCCGCCCCTCGACGCTCATCTCGTAGGTGATGTTCAAGCCGAACACGTTCAAAAAATGATCGAGCACCTTCAGATGAGTCCTCTCCAAATCTGATAAGGATTGTAGACTGATCACCAAGTAGCTCAGTAGTTACCGGACTTCTCATAGGTCATTTGTTTTGTGAGATATCACCTGTACAAGATCAGCTTCGATATCTGTAGGTTATCTGGATCGACCACAGAAACCACCAAGAACATATTGTGCCAATGCGCAAAGCAGACTTAGAGCCTCCGCACACGGGTCGTTTGGCACTCGATGTGAATGCGTCTCGAAGTCGAAACTTCTTCTTCCTCCCTCCATTCCACTTCGTAGGTAATGTAACGTAGGTCCACCAACGGGACGATTTGCGGTCGATAGGCAAGCGAGTCGATTGCGTTTCGAGCGTCAGTCGAACCCTGCGAGCTGCTGAGAACGAGAAACTTCGAGTGTGACGAGAGTATCGCGTGCAATATGGAGGTAAGTTTACTTAGATTTAATTTTAAAAATGGAATTGCTCCATTGATTGAATTATTTTCTCATAGTTATTCAATATAAAGTTCGTTGGAGAAGTGGAAAGGCATCCAGAGCTGTACGATTATAATCTCCGAGAATATTCAAGAAAAGATTGTACAAAAAAGCGACCAACCGAAAATTGTTTTATTTGTGAATTATTAATAGTTAATTTCATAGCAGTACTATTATTTGTTACAGCGGGTGAATGCAAAGAAAAATGGAGGAATTTAAGGAGTACGTTTGTGAAGAACCTCAAGCCCAAGCTGAGTGGTAGTGGAGCAACAAAAAAAAAAAGCCGTATTATTTGCAGCAACAAACACCGACAATGAAAATTCCGCTCTATGTACGGATGTATCCATAATATTCGTTTCCTTTTTTTCATCCGACGGTACATATGAATAATAACGGCGTCCTCTTCATCATTTGACATACGCGAACTGAGACAGATAAAAATCGCCCCGTGTACGGTTAACCACCGATTGCATCGCATAGTTCGTATGTGACGTTCATTCCGCTTCGACTTCGAAACGGATCCGCTTCGAGTGCCATCGACCCGTGTGCGGAGGCTCTTAAGGCCAATTCATATTATCTGTTCAGCTCGGTTCAGCTCAACCGCCTCAAAATATGTCTCCATGTATTTAGAATGAACTAATTCACATTATCCTAACAGACTTATGAAGGTTCGCTTGAAGGTTTCGACATCTTGTAGAGTGAAGGCCAATTCATATTATACGTTCGGCTCGGTTCAGTTCAGGCCGCGTCAAAATATGTTTCCATGTATTTAGTATTTAGAACTAATTCACATTATCAGTCTCCCGACCGTTCAGCCACCTATCGGCACGCTTCCGGCTGACTGAGGGCATTCTGGCCGTGAATATTTTGCCCATCTGCTGAAACGGCTGAAAACAGTTTGGCTGAAAAAGACTGTTGCTCAGTACATTTTCCTAAATCATGGGTGAGCATAAAATGTTTTCACCGTATTTTCTTCCTGTTCCTCTTCTTCTAATAATAATGCAATAGCAACAGAATTTTCACGTGAAAATGCAAAATAATTTTCGAAAACTCCTAAGACTTTTTTCAATATTAAAACTGTAAGCTGTCACGTCACTTTGACAACTTTTCATTTGATTATTGAAAAAAGTCGAAGGAGTTTTTCGAAAATTATGTTGAGCGGTTACTAAGCACAGTCTCGTTAAGCCAAACCACGCCCATCAGCACTACCTTACTAGAACACAAGGCCATGAAACAGAATGACAGCGGTAGGGGGTGAAGTGTTTGAGTAGTCAATCATTTGTAGGTGACAGTTGATGTTTTGTTCACATTTTTTCGAGAATTTTGAGTGTTTTTCGGAGTTTATCGCTTAAAATTCTATTTATTTTGGTGTTACAATCAATTCTTAACAGGTGAGGAAAAGGCCTTTTTATATTTTTCCACTAGATTATTTGTTTTACCATTAGTTCATAAAGATTTGCTTTTCATGTTCGAAGTTATTTCTATTTAAGTTTCAGTTCGTTTTATGCTAATCTCGCTATTTTTCCAGCTGAAATGCCATTTCATTGCTCTGTCCCAAGTGCAAGGGCAATTATGCAGGAGGGCCAAAAGTAGCAGTCTTTGGTTTCCCAAGACGAGCAACTTAAAAGAACTTGGTTTAACGCAATTGAAAGGGAAGATTTCGTTTCCAGTAACAGCAGTAAGTTATTAACTATTGCAAATTCAGCTGTGTTTTGCCTGAAACTCAGAAGTTACTTATTTCTAGGTTTGCGAACTACATTTCCAAACAGAATTTATAGAAAGATCTACAAGTTACGCACATGAAGTTACAGGTAAAAAAGTCGAAAAATGTCGAGATCTTGAGAAAGCCATTGCATCAAATCCTGTTCAGGATATGATTCAGCAGTGTCATTTGCAACTTCAGCTGAGGCTGCTAGAAAAGTGTTTGCTCCAAAGGCTGGATAAAAACCAAGGAGAAGAAAAAACTGTGTTTTTTTATTTGGACTAGTCATCAGAAATTCCAGTTGTTAAAATGAAAGTGTATGTGTCTGAAACTCAGCGTTATTGTACTATTTAATAATATCAAAGCAAAAAAACTGGAATGTGATGATGGGGACTCAATATTGCCAGTTATACTGAGGAAAGCACTATTTTCGATATCCATCATATTTCTTTTTCCTCAATAAATATCGAAAATAACCACGAATTGGTACTTGTATTAACAACGATCCTACCTACTCAGAAAAACATAATTTTTCTTTTCTGTTGGAAAATTAAATCTAAATTGACAAATAATTTTGTGGAAATGACATTGCGTAAATAAATACGAATGGACTACTTATGGTGACGTCACTCATTCTGTTTCATGGCCTTGTGTTCTAGTAAGGTAGTGCCATCAGCCGTTTCAGCAGATCGGCAAAATATTCTTGCCAGAATACCCCAGTCAGCCGGAAGCAGATTGCATGTTTTCTCTGGCCGGAAGCGTGCCGATAGGTGCTGAACGGTCGGAGTCTGATAATGTGAATTAGTTCATTCTAAATACATGGAAACATATTTTGACGCGGCGGAGATGAAACGAGCCGAACGTATAATATGAATTGGCCTTTACTCTACAGGGTGTCGAAACCTTGACGCCAACTTTCATGAGAGCGAAGTCTGTTAGAAAAGAGTCAACTTTTTGAAGGTTGGCAAACAATACTCATCAAACTCATCGAAGGTGTTTATCACTTAGAAATATTCTGAACTTATTACAGATTAAGTGTACTTAATTGGATATACCTATTGAATCGGCAATTGTATGATGATATTCAATTGTTCCTATCCAGCCAAACACCATCTGTACCACACATTTAATTATTGTGTGTATACGCATATCATGAATTGATAAACATTAATCGTCAGATTTTAGGGAAAGTTTACTCTAGTAATGGCAGATTCGAAACAATGTTTGGTTTATGGTTGAGGGCCTTTATTGACAGTCTACCGGGTGACTTGTCCAACAGCCGAGAATATTGCTAATGTAGCCGAAAGTGTTGAAGAAAACCCAGGTTTGTCCATTCCTCGTCGTTCTTTGAAATTAGGCATACCACAAACGTCATTACACCGTATTTTGCATGAAGATTTGAATCTTAAGACTTAAAAAGTTCAGATAATACATGAAGTCAAGCCGGCCGATCATCAACAACGTCGTGTCCCATCAAAAAATCATCTTGAGTGATGAGGCACATTTCCACCTCGATGGCTTCGTCAAGAAACAAAATTGTCGCATCTGGGGTTCGGATAACCCAGAGTTATTGTTTGAAAAGCCTCTCTATTTTGAACGTGTGACTGTTTGGTGCGGTTCATGGTCCGGCGGAGTCATTGGACCTTACTTTTCCGACCATGAGGCTGGAGCAGCTGTTACGGTGAATGTATTGCGCTATCGAGAGATGATGAATGATTTTTTATGGCCGAAATTGGATAGTATTGATCTGGACAACGTATGCTTCCAACAAGACGGCGCTACGGGCCACACAAGCAACGAAACCATTGATCTTTTGCAGGAAAAGTTTCCGGACCGTGTTATCCCTCGTTGAGGTGATCACAATTTGCCACCGAGATCTTGTGATTTGACTTCCTGTGGGGCCACGTGAAAGAGAAGTTCTACGCCATAGCCTAGCGTCGATTCAAGACCTCAAAGATGGAATTCATGAGGCGATCGAGGACATAGGGCAGCCACTTTGCGATTTGGTTATGGAAAATTTTACTAAAGGGGGTCCTGTAAGCGTGTCGTGGTGGTCATTTGCACGATGTTATTTTCCACTATAAACGGCATAGCTTCTTCTTTATAATAAAATAAACATCTGATTATTCATATTGAAAAATGGCATTTTTTTTAATATCAAAATTACACCTCTTATTGGAAAACCATTAATTGAGGCTATACTCACGTGTAATCGTCGAAGCAGTCGCCATTGAAGCCGCAGTCCATCATATTGCACCGGCCTTCCCTGGCTGTTCGCCCTTCAACGCTCATCTCGTAGGTTATGTTGAAGCCGAACACGTTCAAAAAATGATCGAGCACCCTGAGATGAGTCCCGTCTAGGTCTGATAACTGCAGGCTGATCACCAGGTAGCTCTGGTTGGTCTCTACCGTACGCTCGGTTACTACGTTCGTTTCGTTCACCACTAAGAGATCGCGCCCGTTGAAGTGGAAACCGTCGTCGTACACTTGGTATTCGGTGAATTTCAGACCTGAAATGAAAATCAGGATACTGTTGTGTACAAATCTAATAAATAATGAATAATGACATTCAATTAGAGTGCAAATAAAAAAACACGCAATCCTGAAGATTTTACAAGTTTATCTGAAGAAGGTGTCGGATATAGACACCGAAACGTTCTCATTCATTTCCTTTTTTAGTTTTATTGTTAGCCAACAATTTTTTCAGAACTAATTTGCTCCTGAAAAATAAGTGCCAATATTTTCGCAGGATCACTCAATCTTAATTGAATTTTTTCTAATTATTTCTGTTTCAGAGACTGGCAGTGAAAACCTAAGAAGTTTTTTAGAATTTATAAATAGTGTTTTGTGCATGACAACTGAAGACATCAGTAATAAACCCGGAATAGGATCGTTGAGTTCATCCACGTTTGTGTGTTTGGTAGAAGTGGACGATAGGACATTGTGATCAATCCAGCTTCATTACCGATAATTCGATGGAGGAGCTTCTAAGAGATTAGGAACTTCCCAAACTAATTCGAACTTTAAAGGTCCCTGCACTGATCTCTTCAAAAGTAAAATTAGTTTTGAGTTTTGTACTGTTTGATGATTCAAATTATTATTACTATTAAGGTTTTATTTTATCATTTTTGTTTTTCATTTTTGTATTTAGTATACTGTTGCAAAAATTTTCATCGAATTGTCATTTTTCATTCATTCATCTTCTCTTTATTGTGCCCGACTCTGAGGTCATGTACACAGATCCAGTATCGACAATTTTTTATTTCACTCACTCAATCATACCACATTAATTTTTCGAGACAATTTTTGTTGTAAAGACAAACTAGGACATACACAAACATCCATCCCACGCCGGGATTCGAACCCAGACCTACAGCTTCGCAAGTACTTGTAGGCAAGCACCATGTCCTTGCAGCCACCGAGGCGGTTAATTGTCATTTTTCTGTTCAAAGTTATATATCATGAATATGATAAGAGCTTCTCAAAGTACTCGATAGTTTTGATACTTTCTTAATAACGTTCGACATCCTGATGCCATTTGAAAATAAAGAATCGTTGAACAGTTAATATAATCCAATGTACTATTCCACATTTAACTCACAAAATATACTTTTTATTACATTTCAACTCTTTCATTTCCATCGAAGTCTGTTAATCATGGTCCTGTAACGTTTTTGATTATTTCATTAGACCAAGGATTCACGAGGAGTCAGATTGAAACTGCAAGAAACTTAATATTATTCATACGAACAAGCGGACCTTAAAACGAAACATCAGTTTTTTTTCAGTAAAAAACATTTTAAAACTAATAAACTTTAAAATGAGTGGTGTACAAATTTTGAAACAAATGCATCGCTACTGTAGTATCTTGTATTGAGTTTTCAGTTCTCTTCAAATAAGCTCTACCTATGCTTAATTTCCCTAGAACTCAACATATGTAATTTTGTTCGGAGAACTTGTTGAATCTCTTCAAAGGTATCAAAGACTTTTTGAAATCATGACTTACTGCAGGTAGGTATTCGAATCATTTCAAATGATCATAATTGGGATTTAAGGCCGAAGAACTTCACAGTTCCTATTATATATTCATTAGTTGTTAGGAGATTTTGAGCCCTATCGGTCGAAGGTTATATTCTTTTCTATTAAGAAAAGAGTTGAATTTCATTTTGAGAGAATACATACTCCAGTTTATGAAAATATTTCTTTATGAATATAGAAGAAAGGGATTACTTTCATGGAAGATATTTTGCTTTATCCGAGATTTTAATTTTTACTGGTATGACGAAACAACACCATCTGAGTATCCTTACGAGTTACCTTCCCCACTGCTTAAACCTGGACTGAAGTATACTGAAGTTCTTCTGTTGTCATTCAAACGAGACGTATTGATGAGCACACCATAGGAAGTACGTCCCGATACTTCGTTCGATATTCATGCAGTGGGGGGAGGTAAGATCCTCAAAGATGGCGTTGTTTCCCTATAGTAATTAGTAGATATAGAACATATCGTTCAGAGCTATTCTTCATATCGATGAGCCCAATAGATCGAAACAGCTGTCTGTGAATGCTCTGGATGGTCTCTTTGCAAGTTTACGAGACTAAATCCGAAGTATGAGTTTGTTATTAGTTGATATTAATCGATTGATATTATTCCCAACGTTCATCGTTAATCTTTTTTATAGGAACCAAATTATTGATATTCTGTGCTTGCGTTATTTGCGTTAATCTTTTTCGTACGAATATATTAACACTTATACCTAGGGGCCCAAAAAGCTTCAACGTCTACTGACCGAAATGATTCCAAACCGGCACTGGTACTCTTAAATGTTGTAATGTTTGGTCTTATCACTTCTTATAATCTTATGAGGATTCTCAAAATTATTCGAAAGCACAAAATAAAAAAATAAAAATCACTGGCTGTTCGTTAGTCTCGCTTAAACTCGAAAACGGCTGAACGGACTTATATTTCCAAGGTCTTGAAATGCCTGAGTCTAGAAAAAATTTCAAAGGTGAAAAAAATTCATTCTCGGTCACAGAAATCAAACGTTGGCAACGATATAGTACTAAAGTAGTAGTAATAATATGATCAATTTCACTTAAATAATTTCGACGATTCGAATAACTATTGTTAAATTTGAAATAAAGATTTCTCCTGAATAAACCATAGATGAAGTGAAGTTTAGAAGCAATCGTAGATAGAGTTTAGCCAGCAAGACGCAGACGGGTTAGTTTGAGACATAGAAAAACTATTCTAGAGTTTTATGGAAAAAAGATCGGGCGTACAAATCCAACAGTAAACTGTAGATGTGCATGTTAACATGGCACTGTGCATGTTAACATGGCACTATTAAGAGAAATACAATCGCACAAAATGAAAGGAATCAACGAAGAAGACAACAAAGGGAAGGGCGTAAATTCGTAATCGACAGAAGCAGAACATCAAAGCGGAAAAGTAGAAAAGTATTTTCTACCAATGATGCAGATTATTGGAAAAACAATGCAAGCCGGGTCAACTAGTGTAACTATAAATATTTCATTTAAATTCAAACATAAAAATTTTTAGTCTTGTGTGATTTCCTCTAGTTTATCTAGCAACCTTTGCGCACTGCTAGAAATTCCATCGTGAAATTACATCACTTTACGTTGGCATTCTATAGCCATGTAAAGTAATGTGATTTCACATTCCTACATAGTGAAATAACAGCAGAAGCCTAAATTTTTAATTCAAAAATACATGATTTTTATGAAGATATCATGATTAAATTTATAGAATTTCATCTTATTTTTACACTAGTTTTTTAAGTTTTCATATAAATTTTACGCAGAAAAAATACGACATAATTTTTATTGTATGATGAAAATGAAGCACTTCATTTCAGCATATATTTATTATATACACAACATTTTCTTCGTCAATTACGTTTTGACCAAATCAGGGTAGTACGACGAAGTCGTACTCTTCTAATAAAGTCGAAATGTAATTGACGAACTAACTATTATGGATAAATAAATATGAGCTGAAATAATTTGTTTTATTTTTATCCTTCAATAGGAATTACATCGTTGTAATTCTGAGTAAAATCTATATTACCAAACATGATGAATAATAATTATTTATGTTTGTCAAAAGACAAGTTATAGCAGATGAAGTAATCAACCAAACGAGTATGATACCTTTCAACTTTATTCGAAATCTATTCTGAATACACAATATATGTATAATCCATTATTCTTCATCTTATAGGTTCCTCAACTTATTCATTAAGGTAATGGCTCTCCTGCTCTACCCTTCTTTGTTGATTTGATCCTGCGTCAGGATGAATCTGGAACGATTATCACCTGAAAAAAATCGTATTCTTATTGCAAATTCACATACAGAGACGATGACATTTTTTGTACAAGAATTTCTCCACAAGAATTTCATTTAATGTCATTATCGTGATTATCATGAATAGCCGCTGAATTGAAGGTACCCTTCGACCCCTCTTTTTTGTGTTTTCTGAAAATATTGCTCTTTGAAGTAATTATTTTAGAATACATATATGAATCGGTTTTTCAAATTATTAAGTGGATTCTAGCAAGATGATGATAAAAAATGGTCTCCAACTCGAAATCTACAATTTCCAATTTTACAAACTTTTTCGTATTTTTTTTCAAAACGGATACAGTGTCTTTTCTGAAGATAGGTAATTTGTATTTAATTTGAAAATTTTATGTGAAACCCTTTCTTCAAGTAAATATTTCAAGTTCCCCTTGACTTTCTTTGAATGAATAAATGTTCTGCAAATTTGACAGGAATATAATCTCAATAAATAATTGAGTACTTACCTTTTGTCTCTCCTGTAAAAATAATGCACACATTGTATTCACTTTATGACTTTATTGAATACCCAACCTAGTCGAAATCTTAATGAAACTGCGACGAACTAATTCACTCATCTCTGCCTATCGGACAGTATTAAGTGACCTCACGTGATCTGAATTGCATAGTATTTCATGTGAGTCTACATAATCTATCAGAAAATTATATTATCTAGTTGAATTATCCATTGGAATGTGTAAATTCACATTTCCTGAGCTGTACCTTCGGATAAATACATGAAATAATGTAATTATACACAAAATTCTATGTAAATATTTGGTTACTTAGTTGTTACATCAAAAAAGATATAAAACTGGTGAAATTATGTAAATTCATATCGAAAGAAAGAAACCAATGTTCTATGTTCACTTACAAAAGAATTATTTGAATATAATAGTATGCAGTTGTCAGACAGTTGTTAGAAAATAAATGAAACGAGAAGTTGTTTTCAACGAAGTTTCATTCTTCAGAACAAGAACTATTAATTATTCTTCAGATCAAGAATATAACAGGTTATGAAGACGGATCCAGCAAGGTATGCCAATTGAAGAAAAGTCTCTATGGCATCAAACAAGCACCTAGGTGCTGAAATAAACGCCTTGGAGATTTTCTAGAACGGCATGGATTCAAAGTCAGTGATGCTGACCCATGTTTATATATTCTAGAGAGGGATTGTCGAAAACTAATTCTTGTGATTTATGTGGATGATGGTATTATAGCTTCGACAGACCCACTAGAGTTGGATATTTTTATTGGCGAGTTGGAATCAGAATTCAAAATTGTCTCAAAGTGTGATGATTACTACTTAGGACTTGAAATTAAACGAACAGAAGAATTTATTAAAATTTCACAGAAAGCTTATGCCACAAATATTCTAAAACGTTTCAATTTTTCAGAATGTAGGCCGGTTTCCACTCCAATACTCAAAGATGGAGAAACCTTCATTTCAGGGAAAGCTGATAAAGAAATAAAATTTTCCTACCGACAATCAGTTGGAGCACTGATGTACCTGATGCTTGGCACGAGACCAGATTTAGCGTACAGTGTTGGGTTTATTTCAAGGACACTCGAAATTCCAAATCAAGACGACGTAACTCGAGTCAAGAGAAATTTCAGATATATTGCAGGGACCTTAAATCTGGAAATAGTTTACCAAAGCAACCTGGAGAAAGGTTGTTTGGACGTCTACAGCGATGCAGATTTCGGAGGTTGTAGAAAAACAGGTCGCTCAACCTCAGGAGTCCTCGTTAGGTATGCTGGTGGAGCAATTTCCTGCATGAGTCAACCACAAGCAGTAGTCGCTACCTCAACTACAGAAGCAGAGATAATCGCAGCAAACGAGGGTGCGAAAGAGGCAATCTGGCTGAGTAGACTATTCAGAGGGGTCATCAATTTGAAAGACGTTTCCATCATTAAAGTGGACAATTCTTGAGCTGTGAGACTTGCTCAAAACCCAGAGTTTCACCGTAGAACCAAACATATTTCCATCAAACACTTTTTTATCAGAGAAAAGTGACAGAGGGAAAGCTGGCTATCCAACAAATCTCTACCGAACATCAAGTAGGTAGCTGACATTATGACGAAGCCGTTGCAACAGACACGTTTGCAGTTTTTACGTGAGATGATGGGGCTTATGTAAATAGAAGTGACTGGCCAATTGGATGGATAGTCTGTGACCAATTGGATGGATAGTGACATTCTTTCTTTATGTTTTTTATTTATGTTTCATTTCATTATTCATTTGTGTTGAAATTATGTAAATTCATATTGAAAGAAAGAAACCAATGTTCTATGTTCAGTTATATACTACACGAAATGTGGACAAGCTGTGTATTCGCTTCCATCGACTATCTGGAAATACTATATACATAGATGTCTGGGGACCCAAATTGTATAATAAGCTACCGCAAGAGATCAGAGCTCTACCTATGAGATCGTTTAATAGATTGGTAAAGAGGTTCCTCATCAACCAGGGTTTTTATGCTGTGGAGGAGTATCTCGCCATGAATGTCACAATGAATTGTTTTTAATGTGCCTGACTAGATTTGTTTGTGTCGTGTGATTTTTGTACATCAGTGTTTGATTAATATGTGATACTTTTTTCTTTAATTGTCTATTTTTGAGTGTTTGAATTATATTCTTCACCATAACTTACCTGACGAATTCTGCAATCTTGATTGTATGAATTAAAATCTGTATTTTGTACTTTGTACTCTCGTTTGTACCCTACATTATACTGAAATATACTATACTATACTATACTATACTATAAAAGAATTATTTGAATTAAAGTAGTACCTATGCAGTTGTCAGATAGTTGTTAGAAAAAAAATGAAACGAGAAATTGTTTTAAACGAAGTTTAATTCTTCAAAACAAGAACTTTTATTCTTTAGATCAAGAATATAAGAGAAACTACATATAATTTTGTGTGAATCTCATGTAAAATAACCCCCATTTTTCGCAGTGCGGTGAATCCAATCTGTAAGTGGTATAATCCAGTCTTCAGGTTTCTCCAGAACCTCTCAGACGCCGATCAATTGCGAATGGGTCATAGATGCCCAACACATGCCACCGAAAAATACGACGATAATTGTCTGTCGCAGTTGTTTGTTTTCGAAGGTGAGACAAGGAAGGAGCGAAAGAATAGGTTCTTCGATCGAGATTGGCAGACGACTTGAGCACGTCTTCATCGTTTGGCATGAATGGAAGGACGAAATTGCTTTTTTCCACAATGGAATTTACTAGGGTTCATAAACATTCAGACCGGGTTTCATCAGAGAGAGGTTTTGAAGTAAATCGGTTTCGTGAATGACGAAATAAATTTTGAAGAGCGTGGATGTTGCGTCAGAAGCTTAGATTTTTCTTTATCGAAACGTGGGTGAGATATTTTTCTTGTTTTGTGATACTCACTCAGATTTTAATACCATATTTCCTCCCCATGAAAAACAGGGATCTTCTACCAACGGACTCTGGAGACAGATGATGATCAATCTTATAGGTACATTTTTGGGAATCTCTTTTCATTTCTGTTATTATCACTATACATAATAAATCTAGAGTATCAGACAAAATGAACGAATATCGATATGGAGTTATGTGCTCTTCATAGAGAGTTAGGAATTATTTGAAAGATTGTAGATTCCACTGTAACCTTGAGGCGCATTTATTGTGACCCCATGAGAGGAGTTTTCTCAACTGCGCTACTGCTCGCTTCCAGTTCCAAAGCATCAACGAACTGCAGTATCTTAGAGTTAATAAGAGTTTCCTCTTTCTCTTTCCCACTAGTCAGTATTTGTTAAGCCAATTCTTATCACATGCTTCCTAAGGGATGATGTCCCGTTCGAAAGCCAGTGAGTTAGTAGGTGTAACCTATTCTTACTGAGGTACCTATACATACAGGAGAAATGCGAGTGACTTTGGAAGATGATTCCTTGATGAAAATAAGCAAGGGTAGTTAAATTTTTTTTGAAATCGACCTCCTTTCCGAAAAAAACAGTCTTTGGAAGACGATCACGTGTTGACAGCTTTTGGTTTTTTTACGGTTATTGAAAACACACTAAGTAGATATTACTCACACAAATTTTTCAGATCTCATAACTTAGGGGTTGAAAATAACAACCTCAACAAATTATTTTCTTGGGATAGATTTTCGAGAAATAAAATTCTCTGATGGTTTACCATTCAATTCTTGAGAAAAAATGTTTTCTACAGAATTTCGATACAGCTGACTTTTCTAGAAAAAAATAAA
Organism: Propylea japonica; assembly: GCA_013421045.1. Taxonomy (NCBI): domain Eukaryota; kingdom Metazoa; phylum Arthropoda; class Insecta; order Coleoptera; family Coccinellidae; genus Propylea; species Propylea japonica. Next base: position 32,580 of record JACDNR010000060.1, on the reverse strand, counting down.
ACCTTACAAGCATATGATCACTGTTCATTCCATTATATGGTATAATTGTCCATAATATATAATATATAATTGTAATAATATCTCATGATCTCAAATTTGATTCACTTGTCACGCACATTAGAGAATTATTTAATTATCACTTGAACTAAACTGGCTTCTACTTATATATGAGGTTAAAAATAACAAACCCCTATGATTTTCGTTCATAAATTTTTCGGGAAAATAAAAACTTACAAGTAGTTATGATCACTCTTGATTTCATTTCATCGTATTAAGTGTTCCACAGAATGAATATTCTAAGATATTGTATGTCTATGACAGGAGATAAAGATGTTCAATAAATACGAGTATTTCTGAAGGTTTTATTACTGATTTCCGGAAGAAAATTATATCTGTAATATTTTAATTTCACGAATAAAACTTTCTTTCGATAATGAGCATAATTGACAAAACCTATTTTGAGCATAAACAATATCTTAACATATTCATTCTATGTTACACTTATACGATGAAATGGAATAAACAATGATCATAACTGCTTGTAAGTTTTTATTTTTACCTAAAAAAGGAAAATTTTTTCTCAAGAATTGAATGGGAAACCATAAAAACATTTTATTTTCGAAAATCTATCACACGAAAACAATTCCTGAAGGAAAATCATAAGGGGTTGTTATTTTCAACCCCTAATAATAAAGTTATGTGATCAAAACATTGTGTGAGTAACATCTACTAAATGAATCATATAATGTATAGTTTTATGACTCTTAAAAAAATAAAAAATTGTCAACTCGTCATCGCCTTCGAAAGGCTGTATCTTGGAAGGGAGGTGCATTTCGAGGAAAAATTATATAAACCACCCCTGCTTATCTTCATCGTAGAATCATTTCTCCAAGTCACTCGCATTTGTTTACAGATAACCTGTTTTAATAAACCGGGTGTAAATAATGATATTTCGGAAATCTTTTTCTGTGGTAAGTGTAAGTGGTCAAAAGCACAATTAAAAATTATTTCCATGTATATAGGGTCTTACGATACAAAGATACAGACCAGAGGTACACTTTTTCAAATGTAAAACCTTTTATATGACCTCAAAAAAGGAAAAGCAAGCACAAATAATGATGAGTTTCTTGAGATCATTCTGTACAATTGTTGCACCGTTACAAACAATGTTTTTTTGAGTAGGCATATTAGCTAGACCCATAAGGAGAAAAAAATTACTCGGGAATGTACTGAGTGATGATAACCAATTCTCAAGCATCTACTACGAATAATGGTCAAAACCATTCTTATTAAAAATAGCAAGCCTGGTATTTCTTCATATCGTTTAACGCAAAAATTTATTTCGAAATTCTTCCTATACCTAAATCCTATAGTTTCTCAGCAATTCTTGACTAATTTAATTTGATTAAACGAAAGAATATTTTGTGAAGCTACTACAAAAAAAATCTCCACATTCATGGTTATTTGACACGAAAATTCATTGAAATTTGGTAACTCTTTGCAAACGTTGTACGTTACTAATATTATTGCTCAACTCGAGCAAAACATGGTTATCTGGTTACGTATATTTCTGCAAAAATTATTATTTTACAAGCAATGCCACGGTGAATATTCGAAGCATATTTATTTCATGACATATGTAGGATATATATGATTTCCAAATGAAAATACCTTCGTTTATACTACATACACGGTTCTTTGATTTCAATCCAAACTCAACGTGCTCCTATAAAAAGACTTTCTTCTCCTTCGAAATTATATGATTTCTCAGAAAGATCTCAGTAGTTTTCTTGGAACCAAGCATCAACCAAGTTCATCTCGTTCAGTTGTAAGTGAGTTATTTATTGTGATATAAAATTAATATTTTGTCTTTTATTTCTAATTCTTCTCACTGAATTTAGAACGGAAGAAACAGTATTATCTGGAATTTTAATTTCAATACCATATGTTAAAGGCCTGAGAAACGTATTTGATTTCATATCAATATCGCAGTATATTTTAGACCTTCGTAGTTTCCTGTTCAGAATTCATTTTACGATCTGAAATTTTTTACGAATTTGTACCTAGATAAGCAGTTATAACCATTTTTATAACTTCCCGAATATATAAGTTGGATATTCCGAGAGCAGTTGTTGAAAAATGGCGAATGCGCCAGCGTCCATGCGCGAGTTCTTTTCAGATCAAAATTTACTGATAGCAGCGTCGCGCGTATTTTCTCATTTAAACTATGAATGGATCATTTCAATTTTGAAACATGGGAACAGAATTCTAGAACAAAAAAACTTGAAAACTTCAAAAAGAACCAGCAATCAAACAAAAATAACTGAAGATACATACTCTAATGAAAAATTTTTACGGCTTAAGTATAGGTACACTAGATTCCCATAAAATTGTCTGGGGTTTGCAGAAAAACTTGATATTGGAATAATTTAAGATATCGTTCGTTATTTTATTATTTCTATAATGGGTCAACACTGGATCAGAGTAGTCACAACAGTTATTCCAAAAAACTTATTGAGTTTGGCATTCCTCACCAAAAATCTCAATCTTATAAAAATTTTAATCCTTGGTGCATCATAGTAAGCATTGAAAATTTTCTGGCAGATTTCCACATTATCTAGATTTTTCTCATAGGTATTCAATTAATGGATAAATTCATTTAATATTCTTGATTTTTTCCTCGGCGTGATACATGGAGAAACTTCAAACCGATTTTTTTACATTAGCTCTCGAATATTTTCAAAATGAGAAATTAGAATATCCTTGGTTGCCAAAATGACTAATTCTCTGGGTCTATTCGAAAAGTTCACTTCCGATTATGATTTGCCAAAATAAATATCCGGATTTTTTTTTCTCAACCGCCATATATGTTTTTTGGATCGCTGAATCCTAATTTGAGATTTCACCCTCAGGAAATGCAAAAATTCTCTAGAACCCAAAAAAAAGTCGAACGAGTAGCAGCCATAGCCTGGACCCTCGGGGAGCAAACACCTAAAAAACCAAAGTAATGTAACCTTTACTTTTTTTGGTGATGACCAACCATCATTTAGTCGTTGATAATCATTTTTTCAATTCCAGATGAACCTGCATCCCTGACAACGAGCTACCACGGTCGACCCACCATACATTTTATTCTCTATGTTGTAAACATTTTCATTCAAAGTTTATTGAAAAAATTATTTAGTTTTTGTTTATTTGTACAAAACCTCTTTCTAAAACCCTTCGTTTCATCTTGTTGCAAATTTGCAACATTATATTTCGAGACCGCCTGGTTACAAGTAGATGCCGAATTACTACTTGATTCATGCAGTAGCGTATCTGATACGTTCTCTCTTTTGCTGAAAATCAACTCTGGAAGCGCAACTTTTTCGGGTTGGTTAGTAATTGAAGAAAATATAACCTTATTCTCACACGGCTGGATGATAGCATTATTTGTGTTGTTTGTACAGTTTCCAAAACGGGTAAAAGCTATTTTTGTGACTGTGAACTTATTGTGCTAAATAGAAAGAAGGTAAGCAATTGTCTCATTTCATAGTACAATGCATATGTTCGCTTCAATAGGGACCAAAAGTTGTTTGTAGCTAATTTGCAACTTTATGAAACTAACTTTCAAATGTATTCGTTTTCAGTCATAATGCCATATTCAACAAGAGATAGAAAGCGGGCTCTTACAGATGCTGAATTGGCTGAGCTTGCAGAAAATTGGGCTGCCGATATAAGTGAAGACGAATTTGAAGATTTTTTCGATACCGACAGCATTGCTGATCCGGAGTATTTTCCCGAGGAAAATGAAATTCCGGAAAATGCGACAGATGATGAAGAACATGGATGCAACCACCACCCCTGAAGATGTAAACTGTCAACAAGAAGTTGAAAATGAGGAACTACCAACTTCCTCGCATATCAAATCAGAAAAAAATAGAAGAGAGAATATTTCATGGCGAAAAAAAAATCTTGTAATTGATAAAGACGCACTGAAATTCTTGGGAAATTCAAAATTTCCTGATAATTGTTTGCTTCTGGAGACACCCTACGAATTTTTCAAATACTTTTTCCTTGAAAAAATTATGGAGGAAACTAACCTATATAGTGTCCAAAAGAATCCTAATAAGCCAGCAAATATAACCACCTTGGAAATACAGAAGTTCTTGGGAATATGTTTGTATATGTCCATCGCGAAACTTCCAAGAACCCGATGTTATTGGAGGCAAGATATAGGTATTCCAAGTGTGCGATCTACAATGACAATAAATGAATTTGAGCAGATAAAAGTATGATCCACTTCAATGATAACTCCAAAGCACGAGAAAAGAATGATCAGCAATATGACAACCTTCATAAAATACGACCAGTGATTACAGAATTGAATGATAGATTTTCTTCAATACCAGCAGAAATGAAACTTTCCGTCGATGAACAAATTTGTTCTACAAAAGCAAAACACCATTTGAAGCAGTACAACCCCATGAAGCCACATAAATGGGGTATCAGGTTATTCTTACTCTGCGGAACTTCAGGATTCTCCTACAACTTCGAAATATATAATGGATCATCTAACTGGTTCACTAGAGTCCTGCCTCACGAGAATGATTTAGGGGCAAGTGCCAATGTTGTTACTCGACTGACAAGAATTATTCCCAAAAATATGAACTACCAAATTTATTGTGATAATTATTATACGTCGATTTCATTATTCACTACCATGGCTAATCAAGGGATATATAATATGCTGGGTACAATTCGTCGGAATAGGATTCCCAATAGCAAACTCAAACCTGACAACATCTTCAAAAAAGAACCGCGAGGAACTTGCGAAGAGTATGTTGCCAACATTGATGGCATTGATTTGAGTGTTACTACTTGGAATGACAATAAAGTGGTCACACTTATCTCCACTTGTTTTGGAGAATTTCCACATCATGACGTAAAACGTTATGATCGAAAAGAAAAAAAGACAGTAACTGTTCCTTGTCCTCACGTGATAATTGAATACAATAAGCATATGGGTGGGGTAGACTTATTAGATAGTCATATAGGTCGGTACAAAATTCCTATCCGATCGAAAAAATGGTACCTCAGACTCTTTTTCCATTTGCTTGATGTGACTGTTATAAACTCCTGGCTACTTCACAGGAGGGTACAAGAGGCAAAAGGTCTGCCAAATGAGATGTCCCTGTGGCAGTTCAGAGTTGAGGTTGCTGAAACCTTATGCCGAATTGGTATTCATATAGATAAAAAACGGGGAAGACCATCCACAAGCCAAGTTGAGGAGGAATTGACAGCAAAACGCCATAGAGGACCTGTAGCACATGCTCCTCCAAAAAATGTGAGAATGGATCAATTTTCACACTGGATCAAATATGATTCAACTCGTCAGAGGTGTAAAATGCCCAATTGTAATGGATTTTCACACTTCAAATGTGAAAAGTGTGCAGTACATTTATGCCTAAATAAAAATAAGAACTGCTATACTAATTACCATTTGAACTAAGAGTTACATTTTGTTGCAAATCTGCTACGAAGTGTTTTTTGTTATTTAACAGAAAAAATATATTATTTTTCAATTCCTGTGTTTTTCTTAGGTGTTTTGTAAATGAAAATCGATAGAAAACTTTTTTTAAGCGAAAAATGGATAATTCATGAAACGAAGGGTAATGTGGTAAGACATGAAGCTTGTTTATTCCTAACACGCCTCCCTAACGTAGACGGTGCATTCTTCTCTATCCATTTTACAAGGAGGAGGATTATTTGACATTGTCACGCGTGGTTGTTCATGAAAAAACATTTTATAGGCATATTAAACTCAATGGCAAAGAGGAACAAAAAGTAGATTGGGGTTTCTACGCATTTTTGCAAAGAGCAAAAATGTGACCTATAATTAGAGCATCTTGCGGCCGTCCATTTTCAGATATTAACAGAAGTAAGAGCATATTCTTGCAACAATTTTGGTCTACTTCAATTGCTTTAATTTACTGAATGGCCTTTTTGCTCGAATGCTTCGTTTGAGAGTTAGGTGCAACACACTGGGATAGGTCCTAATTTCCGAGAGTTTTTGCGTTTCCTGAAGTTAGCTCACCTCTGGCGAGAGGGCTAACCTCAAATTCAGATTCAGCGACCTAAAAAACTCATAGGACCGTTGAAAAAAGAACTTCCGGAATTTTTTCCTGAAAACAGGCACATCGAACCTTGATTTACTGGATTATAATCGCATGTTGCGCTTCAGTCAGTAAGTATACAATATTCAAGTAAAATAACATACAAGTATCGTGAACAGTTATAGTAAAGTTTGATTTAATCTTATAGCACAATAGGGATGTTGACTATTTTTTGGAATTTATTTTATTTTAAAGATGAACCCTATACAAACACGAAAAATTTTCTTTTCCTTAAAAATATAGTAGTTGCCAATAAAAATGAGTAAATGAAAAGACAATTCAAAATTCCCGCGGAAATGCTCAATTTTGTCACGTTCTGATGATTACGTCATAATACAGTGAACATACTTTGACTTCTGTCAAAGCGAACTGATTTTGCCCGATCCCTTGTGGAACATGGACCTATAATACTAACTGGACGTCAAACTTCCTAACTGTCATGTAGAAAAAGTGAGGCAAATCGCCGCCATTTGCAGTTTGGAGTGAACCACAAATATTTTGATGTTTTATGCCATATGTGCTCGAATTTTGATTGAAACATAGACGTTGCTTTGAAAGAAATGATGAAAAACGAACTCTGTATATTAGTGTTCTGTGAACACTGACATTTTGGTCTATATCAAATAATAATTTTTTTCGATTCGTGTGATATTATTAAAATAATGTACCATTATGATGATTATACATAATAGATTCCTCAAAAACGGTATAACCTCGCTAATTCTAATATTTCATTTCGTTGAAAAATTGACAACTCTCAAATTAGTCAATTTCACTCCAAACTGCAAATGGCCGCCGTTTGCCTCAAAATTTTTGACATGTTCGCTATCTAGTTAGTATTATAAATCTATGTTGTGGAAAAGTTCAATCAAGGCCTTCAAAATAAATAGGTCGGTCTGTAAATGCTGAATGAGGTGCTTCTTTTATTTGTAATAATAAATATGAGTTAAAAGTCGGCTACTTACAAGGACAATTTCACGTTTTTAAGCTCCGCTGCACAAAAATCCTTGTTTTCAGCAAAGAAACTTGCGACCATAAGGAATTTATCTTCGGTAAAAGTTGCTACTATTACCCTTGAAATTGTAGATTATCGTTCTTGTAACGAACTAGGTATTCTGTTCTCTTTCAGCTTCCAACTTCGTAAGTTCGAATCATAGATATGATATATTATATATTTACTATGGTTCGAATCACAGAACCGTGGGTTTCACAAAGCTTGATTGACAATCAAATCGTTTATATTGAAGTAAGTCGATGGTTTATGTCAAAAATGAACTGAAAATTGCAGAGAAATGATGACATTTCAATAATCAAGGTGATTGGAGTTTTGTGGAACCCGGCCTATGAATGTATTTTGTTGATCTGAGCACCGAACATTCGAATTTGCAATGACAATACGGATAGTTTGACGTCACTATACGGATTACCTCTGATTGGCGTTCGCAGTCACGTGATATTTGATAATAAATAACATAATTTAAATCAGCTTTATTTAATTCAACTAGAATGATAAGATCACTAAAATGGTTTTTTGGGATTGCAAAAATTTCCTTCTATGAGGAAAACCTCAATTTATATGAATTCGTAACATGAGTCAACATCCCTATTGTCCTCGAATACAAAAAAGTATATTCGGGGGCAATTTCTGTCAGAAAAATCGCGAAACGTCAAAAGCCTGAACTTATTATTCAGAATTTCATCAATTTCCCTGACTTACCTTCAAAAACAAAGAGCTGCGTCAGATACACAATGATCGTCGTATTTCTCGGCAGCATGTGTTGGGCGTCTATGACCCATTCGCAGTTGATGGGCGTCTGGAAGGGTCTAGGGAATCCTGGAGTCTGGATTATACCCCTTGTATCGGTATATATTCCGCCGCATCGGGGTTTCGCAACAGCTCTTTGAAAGGACAGAAAAGAGATGAGTAGCAGCATTTTCGGCCACATAGTAGGTCGAGGTCAGACAGATTTTCCGTTCATGACGTCAGCGCACGACACAGGGGAAATATCTGCAACAAAAAATATATGAAATGAGCAGGGTATTACATCTGAAGTGAAATTGAACCATCAAAACATTAGATGAGTAGTTTATGTGAAAGTTTTGGTGGTGGAACATTCATTAAAATATTATTTGGGCTGTTGCCATCGTATTTTCTTCTTGTCTTCAACGTTTCGTCTAGCATTGACTAGCATCCGCTTGAGACTTGTAATTTTCGGAAAAGCAACTTTCGTCATTTTTCGAGAAAGTTTGTGAATTTTTTTCGAAGAGTTGCGAAAGATTTTTTTCTGAAAGTTACAAGTCCAAAATAATTTTTCTGACGACGCCAACGAATAGCGAATGCTGGCGGAAAAGCTGAACCAACAGAGCAAATATGGTGGAATTATATTGATTTTCCTAGTCGTTGGTAAATATATTCATGATGTTATTCCTTCTGGAGCAAAACTGTGCAAGAATATCTTGTTTTCATGATTATATTTCATTTTATCTTTGATCTGGTGAGGAAGAGTAATAATTAAAGAGAACTGTTGAACTCTGTAGGGCCTATGGTCAAAAATACTTAAAAGATCGGTACACTCACATAGGATGAAAACAATACTGAAAAATATTATGCTGAACAGTAGTATGAACATATTCCCAAAGGATATAAGTTATTGGGAATCATTGATGATATAGATTTCCACTTACTTAACAATTTTAGCAAAAATATCATCATAGTTGTGTCAATATAACTATGATACATTCAACTAACCAGCCAACATTATCCGAATCAAAAATTATTGAACGATGTTCATAACAACAATCTCTTAATCATAGTTCATGTTGGGTGAATTCAGAAATTCTTCATTTCTATCACTTCATTTGATCCAGGGTTGTATTGGCCAACAGTTATAATTTCGAAATGATCTATACAATTCAATTTATGTGTTTTTCCTGTAGCTAGGTATATCTGAAATTCAATGCGTTAAAGGAATTGCGTCGAAAACGAATATTCTGATGATTTATTGTACTCCAGGGTGCAGTTAGGGACTCGTTAATTCTCCATAATAATGCTAATTAGGATCGATCACGCTCAGATATTATTTACTGTCCATAAAATCGAAAAGATTCCTTGTTATATGCACCAGTGATGAATAAGGTAATGGTGTTAAAGCTGGAGATTTGTTTTGCGAGCCAACCTTACCTTACCAATAGGCGACACCCTAAAATATTAAGGAGTTACGTTTTGCAACGCCTTTATCATGATGAATCATTAAAAGAAACATGGTAGAGCATTCTCGTGACTTTCACGAAACGTTTAACTGAAAGTGACAAATGTCTACAGGAAATAAGTTTTTAGTCAGAAAGACAATCTGGAAAATTTAAGGAAGCCCTGAGCAGGTGCTTATGAGCGCTCGTTCATTGTTGAAGCAATGAGGCTGTTACCTCAAAAATTTGTATAAGACTTGAGATTGGTACAAAATATATAAATGCAAAATCTCAGCCCTATCGGAATGATATTCTAAAAACTAATCAAAAATTTGACTATTGAAAAAATTAAATTCTATGGTTTTGATGTTGCTATCCTCTTGAAATTTTGCACGAACATTGAGTAAATCAATCTTGATACACAAAATTCCACTCGAATCGGATATCCTGTTATGAAAATATTAAGTTCTTTCAAATATTCGAACTAAATTTTTCATGATTCTGTTCACACTATAAACACAAAATCTTGCAAGAGGCTTACTATGAAATTCCTGCATGTGGCCGTGAAATTTCATTTAGATTGGTTTCGTTTTGTCTTAGATAATGAGGCACCAAAATTTGAATAGGCATGATAATCTCATGTCTCTAGGACCTTATTGCACTGTCAGCCTTATATTGAACAAACATGCTGAAATCACCACAAAGCACAAAGGCTCAATAAATGTATGGGTACATCCATTGCTAGATGTATTTCTAACAATACTGTTCCTGAAGAAATGGAAATAGGTAGAGAAACATTGGTACCTCAATTGAAAACAAACAGAATTGAATTTGGCTAAGAATTCTTCATCAGTGAGTCGAACCCTATCATTTGAGACCATTTTCGGCTCAAAATTCCAAAATTACACACATTTTTTTTCAGAACGATATAGCACTCGTTTAAGTGAAACGAGCGCTCAAAAAAGGAGTCAACTCAACTCATCAATAGAGAGAGGCACCTTTTGATATTGATACAGCAGATTCCGCTCGCACCTACAGTAGTGTCATTTGATCTAGGTAGACGTTTAAATAGGTTGTTATAGTTCAATATGTTCGGGAGTTCTGATATATCCGATCTACAAGTGAAATTGATTAGATTCTTGTTCGATGCTCTCGAGTGTGGGAGCCTTCTAGTCTTACCAACTAACTTGAATAGTAGAAATTTGAGGGTTGATATCTACAGGGTGTCAAGAAAAAAAGTACTTTGAATAGTGCCACGCGATAGAGGGTCATAAAATATGAATAGAGGTCCTATGAATAAATGTCCAAAACTATTTTTTTTAAGAAATACAGGACGCGTTGAAGCTTTCGTTTTTATTGTTTTTTCTTTTGAACATCGGACAAAAAAGTGAAAATCAAAAAAAATGAGATATGCGTGGTTTTGTATGATGCAGAATCCAAATATCCTCTTAGTTTTTGGATTACTAAGAGAGGGCGCCACATAAAGGATTGCTCCCATTTAAAGCAACCCTAACTTTTTTGCCTACATTGTATGTCATTCCGGACTAGAAAAAGCGATTTCTCCATCCTTTTCCTTCAAAAAGATATACTTTGTTGAAGCCGCTAGGACCAACCGTTTCCGGTAAAAACGCATCGAAAACTTATGATGCACGCAAACTGTCCAGAAGCGCCAAAGTAATATACTCAAATAACGAGGACATAACACTTCAATAATTAAGTTTCAATAACAATAGCAAAAGACTGATAAATTAACAAGAAAAAATTGAGTATTTAGAAGATATTCGAAATGCTGGCTTTATGCTTAAATATAAACTTTAACACCCTGTATTTTCTGAAGGAAGTAATTTCAGACCTTTTTTATATTCTATCGTCCTCTATCGTGTGCCACTATCCATGGTACCTTTTTCCTTGATACCTTGTATATAAATGTATGGAATAATTTGTCTTCCATTTTATAAATCAGTATTTTTTTCGTTCGTGTAATCAATGATCAATAAAGATCAAAAGCAAGACAAGCATGTATTTTTTCAGAGCGTTCTTATTAGCATTTGGGGTCTGACGAAGTTATTTAATATGGTTATAATGGTTTGTATATCATCCACGTTATGGGTGGTCAAATGATCGTTAGAGAATCGTCCATTATGAAACTTTCATTGATCGATTTCAAACATAGAAACTGCAGTGAATATTCAATGGTAGCAACAAGTTAGTGCCGTTTCACATGAAGCGTATGATCAGCGCTGACTGTCAGCATAGGAATTCAGCGCTGATGATCCGTTTCGATGTGTTGTCTTCACATGCGGTGGATCCTCCGTTGTGAGTTGTCACCTAACCTAACCTAATCTGCCGGCAATCGGCAACACAGAAAGCAATATAAGCTCGTACGCAACTGATCGTCAGTGAATCATGTGAAATCCCTCATAACAATAATGGCTCGTGCGTTAACCGACATACGCCGAGAGTAAGGGCTCGTCGTATGGCGTCGTATGGAATCAACCGCTCCGATCATCCGCGATGCTACATTTACTGCATGGTACTTGGTTATCCGTCCGGATGGTCAGCGCTGATGATACGCTCCATGTGAAACGGCACTTATTATACTTCAGAGATGGAAATAGCTGATTCTATACAGAATTTTAACTTCATCGATTTCACAGAACAGAAATTAATTCGACAGTTCTTGAATTGTACCTCTGTAATAATTTAAGAAAGGAAACATGTATATATCTATCTATCTAACCGATAAAATGCGCTTTGTATAATAGGCTTCTCAGAGAGCCATTCAAGATTTCGAATTTCGACTAAAAAATGTATTGCTAGTATCTACCGCCAGCATATTACTAAGAAATGTTTGTCCAATCAAGGAGCATATTACTCAAGAAATTTCGGTTGCAGCGCGGTCATCATTTTGTTGAAAAGCATTATATCCCTTATTTCAAACGATCAAAGTTATCATTAGCGTTACAGATACTTGGCTTCCCTACTATAGGATAAATATTTTTTTTCTCCGATTTCTAATGCATATCCTACAATATAGGGTAAAACCCGGATAGATGCCTCAGTTGGATAGATGCCCCATTTTCGAAATACCTAACTTCCGAAACATGTATCAAAAATTAATTTTATAAGTAGCTGCTACAGTCACCCTGGACCTTAGTTTTGTAAGGGTTATTGTAAAGTGAAGCCGTTTTTCGCTAGTGTGTGCGATCATCTCAGCAGCGAACTTCACAAACATGCCAAACTTTTAGAGGTAGGTATTTGCCGTTGTATAACTTTTGAAGTGGTAATAAATTCATTCATTTTTTTTATTACGCCAATACAGTGTTTCATTGAGTGTACATTTGAGTACAAATAGTTTTTGTTTTCTTCTTAATTTATTAAAAAAATTCATGGGCATCTAACCTATCGAAAAGGATAGTTGCCCTGATTTTTTGAGGTATAGGTGCCCCTTAGGACATCTAAACTAAAACCATATCTTCTTAGCAGATTTTCGATTCATTGTGTTATTTTGATTTTAAACTTGATTCCTGATCATTTCTGTTGAGTCTCATTTAATTAATTTATCATGAATGTGTGGAATAATGCTTTATGTTAATATAAAGATTGCAACTTTTCGTTTAATATATGCTTTTGAAATTCAATTAAAAATGCACAATTGTTGTTAATTCGATCCATGTTACGTACATAAAGTTGCTGTTTTAAGCATAAAAAATCTCATTGTATTTAGTTGGGTTTTTTGGTTCACACGGTATAAAGGGCATCTATCCCTCCCAGTATTTTCATGTTGGGGCAACTATCCATACTTGTAGGCAACTATTCCCAAAAAAGGGTTCTACAAAAATCAAATTATTGTGCAATTTGGGATTGCTATGACAGAGAAAAGCCTCAGTATTCCAAATCAAATAATGGGGCTTCCTACACTCATAGGAATTAGGCATATGAAATCGATATTTTCAAAAATATGAGGCAAATTCAAAAAGTGGGGCATCTATCCGGGTTTTCCCCCAATGATTTGGACAAAAACAAACTGGTTTTTCGAAGACAAATTCTAAGTTATTTCGACTCTCTGAACAATTACGAATTCCGTACAACGTATCCTCTGTTGTAAGTTACCTATCCCTATTATCAAGCCAGAAATTCACCCCCTGTCTGCTGACTCAGCAAACAGTAAACATTAACAAGACTCGTATAATATCTCATACAAATACCGAAATTATCATGAAGAAAGTTTTCGGTTTGGGGATACAAACAGACCGTGAATACATAAATCTGAAGATAAAGGCATTATTCCCCGACTACAGATCGAAACGATACCAAGAAAGTGCCTGAATCAAGTTTTGCATTCATGTCATATTTCGCTTTCGGCAAGAATATTAATTTATAATATCCCAAATCCATCCAAGGAGGTTCTAAGACAACATCTTGCAGGGGTTTACAAACCGCTAAACGTTTGACCCTTAGGGACACAGGGATTCAAACTTGGATAAAGTTGGTTTATATACCTCCGGCTGCAGAGAATACCCTAGAAACACCATGGAATTTCGTGAAGAGGTTATTCAATAAAAGGATGAAGTTCGCAAGGGAATCTCACCAGCTGAACAGAGTACTGTTTATATTTTATTCTGCCAATTTGTTTTTGGAAGACGGTTTAACTTTATGAAATTATTTCATTCGTTATTCTACGAAGGAGAACACTCCAGATATTCTCTGATTATAATTATTCACTGGGGTATAACAATATCAAGTTAGTTCCAACCAGTGGAAAGCAAGGTCAGTAAATTAACTCATTGAACTAATTTAAAGCTGGATGAGTAGAACAATCATGGAATTTGTTGTTTTTTTTGTTTATTCATATGAATATGTATCGTAAGCTACCATCTTGATTAGACGCTCGCGGACTGAAATTTGAATTAGAAATTCACCGAATAAAAAAATTTATTTAATTTTTTCCATAAGGACCACGACTATCACATAAATTGCTAACCTGAATTCAAAAAGGTTATCGATAAATGAGTTAAATAGTTTGTTTTCATTTCCCAAGTTTGTCGGACCGATTTTTTTATAATTTGATTCAAACTTGGATAATGCATGTTTATATATGCATAAGCTCCAGCTGCAGAGAAAACCCTAGAAATCTATACTAATATTATAAAGAGGAAAGATTTGTATGTTTGTGTGTTTGTGTGTTTGTGTGTTTGTGGCGTTGATATGACATCACTGATAAGCTACTGGACCGATTTCAATAATTCTTTCACCCTTAGAATGCTACATTATCCTTGAGTAACATAGGCTATACTTTTCATCCGAGAAATTGGGGAAACCTACTATAACTTCAATGATGATAAATATGAGTACCAAAATCAGCTATTTTCAGGTGCGCTGCGAAAACCGTAAGACGTACATGGAAACAATGTATGACGGAAATGTACCTCTTCAATAGTTCTACAAAAAGTCCGCGATAGCATATATCTATCTTTCAAGGTTTACTCGGTATCACCTTTTAAAGGTATTCGAATGTTTCTCAAAATTATGCATTTTTTGGGGGTATTTTTTTATGAATACGCTATTGATCTATATCCAATTAATACGTCCTTCATATCCAGTATTTAATATAGAACGAAATTGCCTTTTACATCTCATTCAATTATGATGAATACATCAAAGATATGGCAGGTTGAAGATGAAATCGCACCAAAATCGAATTACGTCTCCGAGCACGATATACACAAACACTGGTATGGCGACGCCCATCGAGATGTGACGTCACAGCGGAGAATTTCCATTGCATTTGCGGGATTGAAGTGTTAGAACTCGAGGGAATGAGGAATAATGCAATTAATCGCAAGTTTCATTGAAAATGCAATCAACTAACTATTTTAAATGAAATTTCTTCGATGTCTTTGTTTGTTGATCCTGGAATATATCAATGAAGTTGTATAAATATGGATGTTAGTGCTAAGTATTTACGAGTATTTGTTAATAGAGAATAAATTATTCAAGTTTCATTTAAAAACTTCGAATAAATGAAAATATTTTTATCATATTCAGGAAATTTCTATGAATGTCATTTATATATTCGTGAATTTGGAAAGTTTTTTGTTCATTTTTTTCTTCATATCTGAAAACTGATCTTATTCAGATCCCGGTGTCTTAAGTTGGTACGGATTCTGCTCAAAACGGTAGGTTTTAGAAAAAGTGGTCAATAGAGCGTTTGTAGAGAATTAATTAACCTATAAAATGAGGTATCAATCGTCCTGATCGAATGAGCACAGACCGATTTATTTTCATTAGAAGATGAAAAATAGTATATTATATTATAAGGATTAAAAGTGCATCTTTTTTTTACGAGCAATATTTGCAGTTGCGAGGCGCAGCCGAGCGAATGCAAATTGCGAGTTAAAATAGGCACTTTTAATCCGAATAATATATACTATTTTTTCTCCAACCAAGTCAAAATTACAATAAAATTGGTTTTAGTGAAAAATCGTTCATAATTTGGTTATGAATTTGAACACAGAATCATGACAGTGATTGTCAAGTAGACTTCAAATGCATGTACAAGGATTAAAAGTAGCGTTTTTAATCCTAGGATTAAAAGTGTTGCTAAGTAACGAGTGAATTTTTGTACGGTAAGAAAATCTATGACTTTTGCACCTGAAAAGAGTACAAAATGTCAACATTTTTTGATGGTTGGAGAAAAATGTATTTTTCATCTCCTCCCAACTTTATTCGAGATATTTTCAGAACGATAGGTTATAGAAAAAAGTGGTCAATAGGGCGTTTGTAGAAAATTGATCTATATCTTTACTAATATTATACTTATACCTATATTATAAAGAGGACAGATTTGTATGTTTTGTGCGTTTTTGGGGGTTTGATACGAGTTTACTCATAAGCTACTAGAGATTTCAATAATTATTTCACCCTCAGAATGCTACACTATCCCTGAGTAACATAGGCTATACTTTTTACCCGAGAAATTTGAGGAAACCTACTATAACTTCAATGATAATAAATATGAGTACCAAAATCAGCCATGATGAATACATCAAAAGATATGGCAGGTTGAAGATGAAATCGCATCAAAATGTCTCCGAGGTAGGCACAAGGCGGCTAGGAGAAGGTACCGAAGTGTGAGAGATGTTTTGTATGAATTTATTTTTGGATTGCCTATGCCCGTATGTTTATGACCACACATCAGATCAACAGATGGCGCTGAAGTCGTTATTCAGGTTATTCATCTACTCTGCAACTAAACGGCTCGATCGAATTGAATGAATTTTTTGTGTATACAGAACAACGTCTGTTGGGTCTGCTAGTACAATATAAAAGACGAGGTTTGCAAGAGAATTTCCCAAAATAAAACAGGGGTCTGTTTATATTTCATTCTGCCATTTTGTTTTTTGGAAGGTGGTTAGACTTTTTGAAATTTCATTCGTTATTCTATGGAGGAGAAACTCCAGATATTGTCTGATGGTACAAGTAATCACTAGGGTATAAAAATATCAAGTTACTTCAAAAGCAGTAGAAATTCGTTGTTTTTTGATCGCTTGTTTATTCTATGAATAAACCACCATTTTGATTAGACGCTTGCAGAATGAAATTTGAATTCGATGTAAATTTAGCGAATGAAAAAAATTAAGAAAAGCCCTGAGCAAGAGCTTTGAGCGCTCGTTTCTTTGTGGAGCAATGAGACTATCACCTCATAATCCATGCTAATATTATAAATGCGAAAGTACTCTGTCTGTCTGTCTGTCTGTCTGTCTGTCTGTCTGTCTGTCTGTCTGTCTGTCTGTTACTCTTTCACGCCTAAACGGCTGAACGGATTTTGATGAAATTTGGTATGGTGATAGATGATAACCTAGAAAATGGTCATAGGCTATAAATAATCACGCCATCGTTCTTAGGGGGTAGGCAGTAGGCAGATAACTAAATTGAAGTAGTGATTTTAGTCGTTTTTGTTGGGACTTTTGCTCTTTCACGTCTAAACGGCTGAACAGATTTTGATGAAATTTAGTAAGGTAATAGATAGTTACCTAAAAACGGATATAAGATCAAAATGATCACGTCATCGTACTTAGGGGGTAGGATGTCGGCAGAAAACTGAATTGAGTTAGTGATTTATTTATGGTTTTTGCTGGGAGTTTTGCTCTTTCACGCCTAATGGCTGAACGGATTTCGATGAAATTTGGTATGGTGATAGATGATAACCTAGAAATGGTCATAGGCTATAAATAATCACGTCATCGTTTTTAGGGGGTAGGCAGTAGGCAGATAACTAAATTGAGTTAGTTTTTTTTCAGTCGTTTTTGTTGGGACTTTTGCTCTTTCACGTCTAAACGGCTGAACAGATTTTGATGAAATTTAGTAAGGTAATAGATGGTTACCTAAAAACGGATATAAAATCAAAATGATCACGTCATCGTACTTAGGGGGTAGGAAGTATTCAGAAAACTGAATTGAGTTAGTGATTTATTTATGGTTTTTGCTGGGAGTTTTGCTCTTTCACGCCTAAACGGCTGAACGGATTTTGATGAAATTTGGTATGGTGATAGATGATAACCTAGAAATGGTCATAGGCTATAAACAATCACGCCATCGTTCTTAGGGAGTAGGCAGTAGGCAGATAACTAAATTGAGTTAGTGATTTTTAGTCGTTTTTGTTGGGACTTTTGCTCTTTCACGTCTAAACGGATGAACAGATTTGATGAAATTTAGTAAGGTAATAGATGGTGCCAAAAAACGGATATAAGATCAAAATGATCACGTCATCGTACTTAGGGGGTAGGAAGTAGGCAGAAAACTGAATTGAGTTAGTGATTGTTTTATGGTTTTTGCTGGGAGTTTTGTTCTAGCATGCCTAAACGGCTGAACGGATTTTGATGAAATTTAGTTAGGTGATAGATAGTAATCTAGAGAGGATATGGACTATTAATATTCATGCTATCGTACTTAAGGCGTAGGCAGTAGGAAGAAACTAATTAAGTTAGTGATTTTTAATCTTTTGTTTTAAAAGTTTACCTCATTCACGCCTTAACGACTGAACGGATTTTTTTAATATAAAGATAGGATCCTAGGCACGGACACAGGCTACTTTTTTACGGCGGGAAAATACCTCATCCCCGCGGATCGTGTCAAGAAGCGCATGACGCCATAGCTACTGAAATGATTTTGATGTTTTTTTTTAACTGAGTGTTACTAAGACTTCAAGTTACTATTTGATCACTTTTCTAACTTAGAGGGTCGGTAGGCGGACGAAGTCGCGGGTAAAAGCTAGTTTTATATATGACTTGAGATTGATACCAAATTAAATGCAGAAATATGTGAAAAATAAAAAATTTATTAATTAAATTCTATGTTCTGATGATGTGATTCTCTTGAAATTTTGCATGAACATTTAGTATAGTAGTTTTCATTTTCAAAATGAATATCAATCGTATCGGATATTCTGTTATGGAAATATGAAGATATTTTTCTTTTCTCTATTCAAATTGAATTTTTTATGGTTCTGTGAAAACTATGGCCACGAAATTTTGGATAAGCATTCAGAATATGGATCTCAATTCACAAAAAATTTCACTCGAATCGGATAAGTTTTTTTTTCAATATTACAATTGATTTTGCTATGGTTTTGTTCACACTATGACCACAAATTCTGCATTAGACTTGTTATCAGCGTCATGTATTTAGTCGTAACATTTCATTCCGATTGGTTTCGTATTGTCTGAGATATTCAGGAACAAAAATTTTGAATAGTCATATTTTTATGGAACACCATGTACGATTTGGCTGGTTAACAAACTTAACTGAGCTATTTGGGACCGAAACTCATCCTGAAAATTTCGAGTCTCTAGCACAATCCCTTCGAAATTTATGGTGCTAACGGATAGCCCTACGGACAGAATTGAATTTGTCCACGAATTCGTCATCAGGGAGTCTAACTCTATCGTTTGAGACAATTTTCGGCTCAAAATTAGAAAATTTCAGACATTTGGGCAGAACGATATAGCACTCGTTTAAGTAGAACGAGAGCTCAAAAAATGATTTGATTTTTTCCATTATGACCACGATTGAATTGAATTTGTTGGAAGATCATTGATAAATGGGTTCCATAGTTTGTTCTCATTCGCCAAGTGTTTCGGACTGATTATTTCAATTTGATTCAAACTTGGATGAAGTTTGTTTATAGGTACAACCTTCAGCTGCAGAGAATGCCCTAAAAACCCATGGAAGTTTTTCAATGAAAGACGAGGTTCGCAAGAGAATCTCACAAAATAAAACAGAGGTATGTTTATATTTTTACCAATTTGCTTTTGGAAGGTGGTTTGACTTTATGAAATTCCATTCGTTATTCTATGAAGGAGAACACTTCAGATATTCTCTGAGGCTACAATTTTCCACAAGGGTATAACAGTTACTTCAAACCAGTGCAGAACAAATTCAGTGAATTAACTCATTGAACTCATTTATAGCTGGATGGGTTGAACAATTAAGGAATTCCTTGGTTTTTGCGCACTTGTTCATTCAAATGAATAATGTTTCAGATGCTCTTGCGTTAATTAGGCGCTCGTGGATTTTAATTTGAATCAGATGTAAATTAAGCGAGTGATAAATTAGATTGATTTTTTCCATACTACCGACATTAGACTTCAATTATCAATCTGAAGATATAAAATCATTAATGAATGAGTCCAATAGTTCATTTTGATTCCCAAATTGATCGAAATGATTTTTTTAATTTTATCATTCAATAATACCTAATGTCCTAACACACGTCTATAAAATTGATAAAGTGTTAGTAAATTATGAAAGTGAGTTCCAAATTCTGATGATTCATTCATTTGAATATTCCTTTTCCTGATATGAGAAGCTGTCTATTAAAGTATCACATGGGCTGAAAAGTCCCGGGCCTAACACATAGATGGCGCTAGTTTTGTCGCAGTCACCTTTTTTTCAGTTAATGCTAACCTTCAAAAGATAGCTGTTAAAATTTCATGACATTCTATTCATTAGTTTGTGAGTTATTGTGCTAAGAGTTTTTTTCCATTTTCATTTTCAAAACAATGGATCAAAAACAGTTTCGTGGTTTAATTTTACACTGCTTCTTGATGGGAAAAAATACCGTTCAAGCGAAGCAATGGCTTGAAAAGTGTTATGGGGACTCCGCTCCATCAGAAACAACAATAAAACGTTGGTTTGCTGACTTCAAACGTGGTCGTAGAGACACCGATTATGCAGAACGCAGTGGACGTCCAAATGAGGCGGTAACACCAGAAAACATAAAAAAATCCACAAAATCGTTTTGAATTAAGTAAAAGTGTACTTACGTGAGTTAGCTGACATCGTAAATATATCAAAAGAACGTGTTGGCTTTATATTGCATGAGCATTTGAATATGAGAAAGCTCTGTTCAAAGTGGGTGCCGCGTTTGCTCACTGTTGACCAAAAACAAGAAAGTTTTGATGCTTCTGAGCAGTGTTTGGCCATGTTTAAACGTAACAAACCGGAATTTTTGCGTCGATATGTGACAATGGATGAAACATGGATCCATCACTTCACTCCGGAATCAAAACGATCGTCATCTGAGAGGACAGCAACTGGTGAACCTCGTCCAAAGCGCCCGAAAGCACAACAATCGGCTGGAAAGGTTATGGCCTCTGTATTTTGGGATGTGCGTGGTGTAATATTCATCGACTATCTTGAGAAAGGAAATACCAACAACAGTGAATATTATATAGCGTTTTTGGAGCGTTTGAAGGTCGAAATTACAAAGAAACGACCGCATAGGCAAAGAAAAAAAATTGTTCCATCGAGACAACGCACAATATCACAAGTCAATCAAAACAATGGCAAACTACGTGAATTGAACTTCGAATTGCTCCTACATCCACCTTATTCGCCAGATTTGGCTCCCAGCGACTACTGGCTGCTCACAGACCTGAAAAAAATGCTCGCCGGTAAGAAATTTCGCACCAATGAAGAGGTCATCACTGAAACTGAGGCCTATTCTGAGACAAAAGATTAATCCTTCTACAAAAGTGGTATTGAAATGTTAAAGCGGCGCTAGAACCATTGCGTTGCTCTTGATGGAGATAACGTTGATGAATAAAGCTAATTTTGAACCAAAAAAACGTGTTTTCTTTGTTAGGCCCGGGACTTTTCAGCCTATGTGTTATATTTTCTGAGTTTTACAGGAACCAAAGAAATTATATATTATTTTTGATTAGAAAAAACAGAGCGCTACCACCCAAACAGTGCTGACGCCAGTTTTTGAAAACAGGGTGCCCAGGATATTTCAGTATTTGCCAAAATGAGTGAATTTGCACAATTTTGTTTAGCAACGATGATAATCAAAAATTATGTCTAGAGTTCCAGCGCACGAAATAAATATAATATGACGGGCGTGATACTACATATCGAAAAGAAAACACACATGGTTAGTTCATTTTTTCCTGAAGTGGAAATAATCATTAACATTATTGAACAATAATGGCGGAACGAAACCAATTCCTAATGTGATTAATATCATGTAAAACTTCTACACCTTCATTTATTTTGGAAAAGTAATAATAAGTTTGAAAATCTTGAGATTTTCTCCTCATTCTATTGGTTCATGAATTTGATTTTTGCATCTAAAATTTAACGTAACTTCAGGTTTTGTAATCATTTTTATTGATTGAGTAGATTTTTAATATATAGAATAAAAAAACAGAACTTCTCACGAACAAACGTACTGAAGCTTTTCATTTCCTCCAGGATTTTTCTTTACTTCAACCCAACTAGGTAGTGAACATAGTTTATTTCTACAAAGTGATTACCAGCTTTTCAGAGCTGATACATTATTTTATTCGAAAGATAATGTTCCTTGAAAACATACAGAAATAAAATCATGTGAGCAATCGATTGAAATCAACTAATACCTGATTTATATTCAGAGTTGATCACGTCATCTTACAAATAACATGCAAGGTGGTAAAATAATCCAGAGCATCCATAACATTTATTTCGCTCTATCGGGGCTCATGAGTAGGCTTGCGCTTTGGACGTTGATGTGACTAGCTCCGAAGTATTAGTTTGATATTGGTGATTTCAATCGATTAATATTATTTTCCCTTTTTATATATATCGCGAAAAGACATTCGTAAAAATATCCTCCTGCAAAAAAATTTCCAAAGCGAATGAAGTCTGATGAAAAGGTCATATTTGAAACATTCGATAACTTCGAGAGCTTTGGAAGGTATTATAATTCGGAAGAAATAGCATAAACATTTAATTAATTCTGTAGTGCAATATTCTATTTGCTTTCCCTATTTTCATGCTTGTTCGCAATATCTTTGTACTTTTTCACCCAAAACGAAATAGTTTACTTGCTCGTAAAACGCGCTTGTGATGTGTGGCTTACACTGAAAACTAAAACAAGAACAATAAGCTAAAGTGTATGTGTATGAAAAATCTATTTCAGCATCTCACTACCATCCAGACGCTGATTCTAATCCCGTCCTCCGCTTCAGGCCAAAGACCCATATTACGAATTCTACCTCACGAATCCCCGAAGCTATATCATAAAATACCGTTTTACCCGGAATCATCCAGACGGCGGAGTGTCACCAATACACCCCAACCCCCGTCACATTTTGTAATAACGGCCATTCCATGAGCGAGCGAAGAAATATAAAATCTAAAAATGTCGCATGCTCCAACCGATTTTCATAACTGTCGATGTTATCGGCACGATAGACAGGTGCACGTGTTCTGCTAGGAGGAAATGGCGACGCCTAGAGCACCGCAGAAGCGGAAACGTAATTTTAAGTGTATAAAATAATGTCACTTTTTAGTTTCATGCGAACACGGCTAGAAATTCTATTGTAAAATTACACCAGAAGCCTGAATTTTCCATCTAAAAATATATGATTTTTTATGCAGATTTCATGATTAATATTACAGAATTTTATGTATTTCTACGTCTTATTTTTACACTAGTATTGTAATATTCCTTTCACTTTATTTCAGCTAATAATTATTACACAACAATTTGGTCGTCAATTAGATTTTGACTACATCAGGGGGATCACCACGACGTTGTACTGCCACAATGTCGAATTGTAACTGACAAACTAACTATTTGTTTAGAATAAATATACTGATGGACAAAATTAGCGCACCACCTAAAATTTCGTTAAATTTAAACCATTGATATCTTCCAAATCTTCAGTCGGATTTCAACGTTTTTTTCTTTCAATAGTAGCTCTGTTATTGTCGAATTTCCTCCATCAAGCAGAAGTCCAAAAATGAAATCCTCATGTTTTACAGGGCGTTTAAATAATGTCATGTTTTATAGTCAAATTTTAACGTCTTCTGTGGGCAATGCCAGGTTGCTGAGGTATATGAAAACAATAAAGCGTTGTAGCCTAGTATCTCTTGAGTATTTTGTTTTTTAAAAAACCAATTTATCTGGAAGTCGTCCAGAGATATTCAACTTTTTATCATTTCTTGTATTTTATGCATTAGCCATGAATAACTTCACAACCATTTGTCCGATTTGGATGTTTCTTTTTAGTTGTAGCTCTTTTTATCGGCGAAAATCATACTACAATGAGATGTTCAAAAAGAGAAATGCATCATGCGTTTCAAATTTTCGGGTTTTTTCATTACAGTTTAACGCATTCTGTGGGCAATACCAGATATATGAGGCTTCAAAAAATTATACAGTGATGTAGCCTGATGTTTTCTGAGTATTTTGCTTTTTCAAAAGCAATTTAACTTGTACCATTCCAGAGATATTCACATTTTTATAACATCTTGCATTTTTCTGTTTTTTTAATTTGTTTTCGTTTATTTTTGTGTTGAAAGTTAGCTCTTATATATTTTTCTTTGGTCGTTGTCTCCGTAGACTTATGGAAACGGGCTCTCACGTTAAAAGACCTGATCAAAGTAAAAAAACCGCCTTCGAGTTGTCCGAAATGTTACAATTTCATCAAAAACTGCAAGAAGAGACTTGATGAATATGGATTGAATGCAAAACACCCGCAAAAGGCTTTTTTTCACTTCACTAAAGACTTCAGAGTGAGCTTAAAATAATCCCATGGATGGGTATTTATCTGGAGAAGACAAAGCATTTCCTTGATTACTCGTATGGATCTTGTAGCGATCCGGGAAGGGGCAATAAATTCTGCGAGATACAATTTTTTGCTGATAGACGATAATTCCATATCGTGAATACCTTAAAGAGGTTGGTTTCAACATCTACAGTGGCCGGCTTTTAGTCCTGACCTGAACGTAATCGAAAACGTTTTGGGATTTGGGGAATGAAAAGAATATTAAGCGAAGAAAACTTTAAAAATTAACACAATTATTAATTTCAAATGAATTTTATTAATTAAAAAAATTATGACAACTGTAAACCACAGAATCACTTGACTGAAAATATTCATTGTCAATATATTGTATGAATGCAAGATGTTATAAAAATGTGAATATCTCTGGAATGGTACAATATAAATTGGTTTTTGAAAAAACAAAATACTGAAGAGATACTAGGCTACAACGCTTTATTGTTTTCATATACCTCATCAACCTGGCATTGCCCACAGAAGACGTTAAAATTTGACTATAAAATATGACATTATTTAAACGCCCTGTACAACATGAAGATTTTATTTTTTGGACTTCTGCTTAATGGAGGGAATTCGACAATAACAGAGCTACTATTGAAAGAAAAAAACTCTGAAATCCGACTAAATATTGGGAAGATATCAAGTGTTAAAATTAAACGAAATTTTAGGTGGTGCGCTAATTTTGTCCATCAGTATATAAGCTAGAATGAAGTGTTTCAGTTTCATCATACAATATAATTATATCGAAAGTTTTGAAAAAATTTATAAAATAAAACATGATGTAATAATTATTCATGTCTTGTCAGGATGATGGCATCAATCGAAAAAGTATCGCACGAGAAAAAATTAACTTAATTCAAAATCTATTTTCGATAGAAAATATTTATAATTCGCATTTCTTCATCTTGAAGGTTCCTCAACTTGTTCTTTAGAGTAATGACTCTCGATTTTCCTGCTCTACCCTTCTTTGTTGTTTCTGATCCTAAGTCAGGATGAATCTGGAACGATTATAACCTAATTTTTTTTTTAATTTTTATTGCATATTCATATACAGAGACGATCAAAATTTTTTCTATAGACCTCAACAACAGTTCGAAAGATACGGTTTTCCATTTACCTATTAAGTGAGTTCTGGCAAGATGAACGTGAATGGACTGTCTTCAATTCGAAAACTACAATTTTCAACTTTACAAATTTTTTCGATTTTTTTTCAAACCAAATTTTTTTTTGAAGATATGTAATTCTCTTCGAGAGTTAAAGTGGCCCAATTATTTTTTGAATCTCTGCTAGCACAACCCTAGCGAAATTTGATGCGTTTTTGCACGTCATAATTCTCCTTTCAAATACCAAGTTCTGAATGACTTGAGTCTGAGAAAATAGTAAAATATTAAAATTTCAATAACTCAGAAAATACTAGATGTTCCGTTTAGATTTGAATTTTACATAGGCATGTGAAATTTACATTTCCTCAGTAGGACCTTGGGATAAATACCTGAGATATAGTATTCATACATAAAAGATAGTATCCTGTTCATTCCAAAAATTTTCACCACCCCAAGACAAGATATGAGTACCAAGAACTGATTCGAACAAAGCCAAACATAAACAGACCGAACAAAACCATTAAAATCCGAATATATATTCTGTCACTGTTATATCCAACAACAAAATGAAATCACCGAATCGAAATACTTCCGAATGGCCATTACCAATTTCATTTCGACTTTCGTAGCCGCTCGGGATGTCAATCATTGTTGGATGGACTATGATTCAACAATATCGCAAAATATCATAGAATTCAAGTTGTTGACGTGAAAATGTGAAACTATGAATAATGGAAAATTCGCTGATTTATTTTTGACAGTTTTCTATATAGCAAAGGAAAAAAATTGAAGGAAGTTCTGAAGTCAGAACCTTTCGGTTCCCTTACATTCATTTATGAATTCAACTCCTTCACTCTAATGTTAAATCCACCTTGAAAATTTAAGTTTCAAATTTATCCTGTTTACTTGTTTGTTGATTCATCATATGTGTAGGAGCGTAGTCGATCAATCCTTCTCCAAAAGTCTCACCGGATAAAAAATCTCATTCTTTCATCAATGAGTCCAAGCGAGTAGTTTGAGACGTTTCCTGATAAAAATGTAGAATACTGCAGACATCTGGGCAAAACGATAGCAAACTATTCTTCTAAGAATAAGCGCACGAAAAAATGAAAATAACCTGAATAACATATTAAAATTCCAATCCTGCTCATGGAGGCCTAACCGGATAAGAAGATCTGTTTTCCGAATGTTGAAGCGTGTGGGGTGGGCGCGCCAATTCAATCCTCTTCATGAGGACCCCACCGGGTAAGAAGGTATGGTTTTTTCATCATTCATTCCAACAGTTCAGTTTCATACTCGTGGATCAAAATTCTGAAATTACAGAAGTCTGTACAACAAAAGCACACTGCTGGTCTCTTGAAAACAAGCGTACAAAAATCTAGGAAAGCATATACAGGTTTGGAAATTCACATCTGAAATATACGATATACGATGCATCAGACAGAGAATTTTTCCCTCCAGTTGCACAGATGAACAGTCGAGACAATCACTTGCTGTAACACACTGAATTCAGTTGTCTTACTTCATTATTCTAGTCTTGTCTCTCTCTTATCGTTTAGAGGAGCGTAATACTTTGGTATGGTAGGCAACAGTAAATACTTGAATCGAGTATTACGGGCAGCCTGACAATTAAAATTCTATACGTGCAGTGCGGGTTCCCTACCATACTGCGATAAGAGAGAGACAAGACAAGATTATTGCAGTAAGACAGTTGAATTCATTCAGTTATCGCACTTGATTATCTCGCCTATTCATCTGTGCAACTGGAGGGAAGAATTCTCTGTCTGATGCCTTGTATATCGTATGTTTTCGATGTCAATTTCCAAATCGGTATATCATCATGAGATTCCACTGAAGAATTCACATCAGTAAAAATAATAATTCAATCTAGTCGAATTCACATAAGGTACCGGGTTTTTCACTATAATTTGACCCCCCTCCTTTACTTTGTTACTAAAGGAGATACAAAAAAATGTTTCGTCTGAAAGTTTCACGAAATCAACTGAGGTGTTTTGATGTGAGTCCAGAAACTGAAATATATACAGGCTGGCCAACATATTGATGGCAACTTCATTTTTCAAATGGAACACTCTGTATATTTTTCTATGTTTGACTAGTTTTTTCCCTCTGATTTCGAATATGTAACATATGTTGGTCTATCTTTTTTATTCTGAGAACCACACAGTTTTCAAATTTCAAGAACCACCTGCCAAGATCTCTAATCATTTCACAAGTGCAGGCAAAGTGCTTTCACTGAAAATGCTCATTTTTGGAGTTATAATAACGTCAATGGAAGATATACAGGGTGAACAATATTGAATATATTCTTCCCTTTTTTTTGATAGGCTATTTCCTCCTGATCTCGAATATAAATGCGTATGTGGGTGTTTCTCTTCAATTTTCAGAGTTTCAAAGTGTTGAAATGATGACACCGAATAAAAAAATATGTGAAATACCTACGAAATTCTTTATATCCAAATAATCCACTTAAAAGTATTATTCAAGAATGAATACTCAAAAGTTACTTAACCAATGAAAATGAAAACTATGGTAGAATGGTAAGAATGACATCAACTAAAGAAATTGCTCAAAACGACCACCTCATTCAATACACATAGTTCATATAGTTCTCTCAAGTTGTTTAGACTACTTTTGAAAGCATCATTATGGCTCTGATTCAAGTCAGAAATTAAAGTTTCAAATTTGTTTCTAAGCATTACAATATTATCATTATTCTTTGTGCGTTGACGGGATTAGTTCCGAATTATGGGTTTAATATTGGTTGATTTTATATCATTAATATTATTCTCCGCTTTCATTGATTGTCATTATGGCTGAAGTAAATAAAAACGTACCCAAGGGTGTTAAATCGGGACTATTTGGTGGCCATAAAATGGGTACGCCATTACCAATCCAAAGATCAAATTGGCCAATTAAATATTCACGAACTTCCAAAACTCTATGCCAGATGGTTATTGAAATTTGAAACTCTGTGCTGCTCAGAATAAGAAAGAGAGACCAACATATGTTACATATTCAAAATCAGGGAAAAAGAGCTAACCAAATATGGAAAAATATACAGGGTGTTCTATTTGATAAAATGAAGTTGCCATCAATATGTTGGCCATCCTGTATATATTTCAGTTTCTGGACTCATATCAAAAAACCTCAGTTGATTTCGTGAAACTTTCATACGAAACATTTTTTGTATCTCCTTCAGTAACAAAGTTAAAGGGGGGTCAAATTATAGTGAAAAACCCGGTACAACTTGTACGTGCGTGGTTTGCGTGAACCACACTTTTCCAGCCACGGTTTTTGACGTGCGTGTATACTGTCGATGTTTGGTGATTCCTGCAGGAATAAAGCTGTGTGAATATTCTTGTCATTGTTCGAATAATTCAAACCCCTTGGTAATGAAATTCATATCGCCTATCAATTTTTATTGTTGACAGCATCAGACATCAGAAAATAATTCGAATTTGGATATCCTGAAAACTCTTGGATAAATTCAATTCATCTATAAATTGAAGTTCGCTGTTGAAATTTTTTGTCAGATATGAACAAGTGCTAGAGAACTTTTGACTTTATGTCAAACTATTCTTTTATTTTCTATAGATAGTAATCAGAATGTCCCTACATGAAGTCATAAGAATTCTACGTGTTCACTGATAAATCTACCAACTGAACATCTTCCATCAGTGACAACGGATATAAAAGTCGAAGAAACAATCATGAAAAATTTTCGCATGCTTAATTTAGACCTTCCAGACTTTTACGGCTTGGAAAGGGCCACATAAAATATACATCCCGTTCTTGGGCGCCTTCTTGATCTACATTACCGGCGTTTCTCCTCTCCTCCCACATTCGTGAATGTCGAAAAAAATCGTTGAAAACTAGGCACCAGACAAATTGGCGCGCCCACCCACACGCTTCCAACATTCGGAAAACAGATCTTCTTATCCGGTTAGGCCTCCATGAGCAGGATTGATTGACTACGCTCCTAGGCATACAATGAATCAGATCCGACACAGTTTTATCTCTGCAGGAATCGCTCGCACACGTACGAGTGTACCTTATGTGATTCCGACTGGATTGAATTATTATTTTCACTGATGTGAATTTTTTATTGGGATTAATGATGTTATTTAGGCTATTTCCATTCTTTCTGTGCGCTTGTTTTTAAGGAAACAGTGGTGTGCTTTCGTTCTGCCCATATATCTGTTATTGTTGTATTTTGAGCCAGGAGTAATCTGAAACTAAACGGTTGGACTCAATGATGAAAAAGACAGATCTTCTTATCCGTTAGACGTCCATAATCAGTACGGATTGAATACGCTCCTAGGAATGCAATCAATCAGATCCGACGTAGATTTATCTCTGCAGGAATCGCTCACACACGTGCAAGTGTACCTTATGTGATTTCTGCTGGATTGAATGATTTTTTTCACTGATGTGAATTTTTTAGTGGGATTATATGATGTTATTCAGGCTTTTTCCATCTTTTCTGTGCGTTTGTTTTTTAAGAAATCAGTGGTGTGCTTTCGTTCTGCCCAGATTAGGGATTCCAACCGGTGTAATACCTGGGAATATAAATATTATCCGCAGTATTGAGAAAAGAGAATTTCGAAACATTTAAGCTTAAAAGCCAGATGGCCCCATACATAGAACCTATTTCGTGTAACTTGATCCTGGGGTAAACAAATGGGTTCGTTATTGTGCGACCACGTCGAACTGTTTACAGTACGGCCACTTATAGTCGATATATTTTATGTTCTGTGGTCGATACTTTGGTTTCAGCATATTTTGAAGGACCGATAATTAATAGGGTGATAATGTGCAGTTTTTTCGTGTTAAGTGGCCATGGGAACGCTTGGTTCCCAAGGAAGAAAATAGTTGATGTGGCGTTTTTCTATTGGGTAGGTCAAAGTCCAAAATGTCGAGAAAGGGGAATTTTCGAAGAAGGGGGACGCTACAGAGCTTAGAAGGTTTTTGAAAAAGGTTTGAAGAGTCAGTTATCGTTTAGCGGTACTCGGTTAAGGTTCCTCAGGGAGGAAGTCTTCGGTCAAGAGTTACGGTTAGGGGGCTCGTTGGAGGAGTCAGTTTTAGGTCAGTCAGTGACGGTTAGGAGGCTCATTGGAAGAGTCTCAGGGAGTTTTGGTCAGAGTTTGGGGGTTTAGAGTCACGTCGGAAAAATCGTGGTACTTGGGCGTTCGAGGAAAACGTCGAGCGGAGGCTTAGTTAAATTCGCGAATTGTGGTGTTCGGGAGTGTAAAAGCAGAGCATACGTTTGTGTTTGTTCCCAGGTCAATAAAAAAATAGGACGGGAAAAGGTAGGACTGTCCCATATTGAACACTAGGTGTATTCCCAGGTAGAACGGCGAGTCTCCCATTTGTTAGCTTTAGTTCTTTTCCAAGATTCATAACTGATAACAGTTTATTTTTCTTTTGGTGTTTGTTCAGAACAGAGTCTTCTTCAATAGATTAGTTGTATATATTTATATGGGTGTTTTTTTTTTATGTTTCCTAACTCCTCAGAAAAAGTTAACAGTAAGACTCCCTCTTCGTGCAGGAGCACGGATCAACGTTTTCTTTCTGGCCTTAGGGTAGAAAAGAGATTCCAATTATTTCAATTAGGAAAGTACATAGGTCGACTTGTACATCTGGTGAGCATCGGTGGGATGTTACTTTTCTGAGGAGAAGGAATAGGAGAACGAATTGACGTTAAATTCGGTAATTTTTGGTTTTTTTTGAGCTAGTTATGAGCGAGATGCGGAAGTCTGAATTATAGGATAGTTTATTCGGAAATACTTCAAAAATCTTTTTTTTTTTGTTAGAAAATTCATTGAGATAACCTCGAGGAATACACCTATTAATATAATATTTTTTTTTCCAGCTTGAATTAAATATTGATTTCGGTTTTTTGTGTGATTAATGATTTTTGTATGTCTTGTTTTTAATCTGTTCTAGGGCAGTTGCTGAAATAATTTTTTGTTAGAGTTTGTTTGCCGAATAGGTTTCGTCATTCAATGTAAAATTGAAAATTCTTGATTTCATTTCGTAGAGTTCAATTGATTTAACACTAATGGTTTAACTTAAGATCAAAGGGTAGCATGGGACATCGCCTCTTCAGTCCTCAGGAAATTTGAATCGGTTCCTGCTCAATGTAGATTCTAGGGGTTCATCACACCCGGTGAACCGTTATCTAAACCACTCCCCTTCCTTTTTTTTTTCATTACTACATCCCTATATTTGTTCTTGATTTTTTTTCTCAGTTTTTAAATTGAAATTCAGAAGAATTTTAGAGTCAAATGAATTCCATGAAAATTAATTTCATGGAGATGAATGGACGGAATAAAAATTATCGTTTTGGTCTCTACTATAGTAAGGTGAAGGAGAGCACAACGTTTTGAAAACGCTATGTAGTTATGTTCCTCAGCGATAGGATAATTTAAAAGTTGATTTTGAAAACACATACTTATGTTGCTAATTTATATTTTTTGTGGATCAATTATTGATTTTTTTTTTCCCTATGTTGCATAATGTTTGTGGATTGTTGAATAAAATTTTTGTATATATTCGAACATAAATGAGGTTCTTGAAATATTTTATATAGGTTATTTTAATTTCGGATTTAGAAACAATAATTATCTGACCCAGTTGTTTTGTTTGTGCGTTCATTCACCTCAGATGACTAGGTTACCAGATGCAGTCCCTAAGCCAGACATCGTGCCATCAGCAAGGAACTAACCTTTGTTGTGACCGCCTAGATAGCACCCAATATCTATATTTCCGTGTAACCCGATACAAAGGACTAAAGTATCCCATACACTGTCGGTCAAATTTGTGATGTCGCGCGAGTGCCCATTAACTAAACAGACTAATAGTGTATCGAACGAAGTCGAACGTTTATGGATATTATGAACTTTTGAGCCAAATGTGAAGTAAAATGATTTGTGGTAATAATAACTGAGTTAGGCAGTTCATAATTAACATTGCCTCGAGAAAAGCGCGAGATCCCAATTA
>JACDNR010000059.1:55000-58892 GCA_013421045.1 Propylea japonica | reverse complement strand
GAAACATAAGAAAATGAAAAATTTTTCCCACGAACCGCTATGCCCATGCCTCGCAGTGCATCTCAAAAAAAAGACGACCGCTCAAAGATACAGGAAGCAACCTCTACGCCAAACTCGATCAGAAACAGTCGGGGTTTTCGCAAAGCATCGAAAATTTTCCATATTTCCGAAAAAAACACGAATTTCGGTCTAAATTCTTGATGGAACACCCTGTATAATGATAAAATTTCAACATTATATCATTACAAACCCCGAAACATAAGAAAAATGAAAAATTTTTCCCACGAACCGCTATGCCCCATGCCTCGCAGTGCATCTCAAAAAAAGACCGACCGCTCAAGATACAGGAAGCAACCTCTACGCCACACTCGATCAGAACAGTCGGGGTTTCTCGCAAAGCATCGAACTTTCCATATTTCCGAAAAAAACACGAATTTCGGTCTAAATTCTTGATGGAACACCCTGTATAATGATAAAATTTCAACATTATATCATTACAAACCCCGAAACATAAGAAAAATGAAAAATTTTTCCCACGAACCGCTATGCCCCATGCCTCGCAGTGCATCTCAAAAAAAGACCGACCGCTCAAGATACAGGAAGCAACCTCTACGCCACACTCGATCAGAACAGTCGGGGTTTCTCGCAAAGCATCGAACTTTCCATATTTCCGAAAAACACGAATTTCGGTCTAAATTCTTGATGGAACACCCTGTATAATGATAAAATTTCAACATTATATCATTACAAACCCCGAAACATAAGAAAAATGAAAAATTTTTCCCACGAACCGCTATGCCCCATGCCTCGCAGTGCATCTCAAAAAAAGACCGACCGCTCAAGATACAGGAAGCAACCTCTACGCCACACTCGATCAGAACAGTCGGGGTTTCTCGCAAAGCATCGAACTTTCCATATTTCCGAAAAAAACGAATTTCGGTCTAAATTCTTGATGGAACACCCTGTATAATGATAAAATTTCAACATTATATCATTACAAACCCCGAAACATAAGAAAAATGAAAAATTTTTCCCACGAACCGCTATGCCCCATGCCTCGCAGTGCATCTCAAAAAAAGACCGACCGCTCAAGATACAGGAAGCAACCTCTACGCCACACTCGATCAGAACAGTCGGGGTTTCTCGCAAAGCATCGAACTTTCCATATTCCGAAAAACACGAATTTCGGTCTAAATTCTTGATGGAACACCCTGTATAATGATAAAATTTCAACATTATATCATTACAAACCCCGAAACATAAGAAAAATGAAAAATTTTTCCCACGAACCGCTATGCCCCATGCCTCGCAGTGCATCTCAAAAAAAGACCGACCGCTCAAGATACAGGAAGCAACCTCTACGCCACACTCGATCAGAACAGTCGGGGTTTCTCGCAAAGCATCGAACTTTCCATATTTCCGAAAAACACGAATTTCGGTCTAAATTCTTGATGGAACACCCTGTATAATGATAAAATTTCAACATTATATCATTACAAACCCCGAAACATAAGAAAAATGAAAAATTTTTCCCACGAACCGCTATGCCCCATGCCTCGCAGTGCATCTCAAAAAAAGACCGACCGCTCAAGATACAGGAAGCAACCTCTACGCCACACTCGATCAGAACAGTCGGGGTTTCTCGCAAAGCATCGAACTTTCCATATTTCCGAAAAAACACGAATTTCGGTCTAAATTCTTGATGGAACACCCTGTATAATGATAAAATTTCAACATTATATCATTACAAACCCCGAAACATAAGAAAAATGAAAAATTTTTCCCACGAACCGCTATGCCCCATGCCTCGCAGTGCATCTCAAAAAAAGACCGACCGCTCAAGATACAGGAAGCAACCTCTACGCCACACTCGATCAGAACAGTCGGGGTTTCTCGCAAAGCATCGAACTTTCCATATTTCCGAAAAAAACGAATTTCGGTCTAAATTCTTGATGGAACACCCTGTATAATGATAAAATTTCAACATTATATCATTACAAACCCCGAAACATAAGAAAAATGAAAAATTTTTCCCACGAACCGCTATGCCCCATGCCTCGCAGTGCATCTCAAAAAAAGACCGACCGCTCAAGATACAGGAAGCAACCTCTACGCCACACTCGATCAGAACAGTCGGGGTTTCTCGCAAAGCATCGAACTTTCCATATTTCCGAAAAACACGAATTTCGGTCTAAATTCTTGATGGAACACCCTGTATAATGATAAAATTTCAACATTATATCATTACAAACCCCGAAACATAAGAAAAATGAAAAATTTTTCCCACGAACCGCTATGCCCCATGCCTCGCAGTGCATCTCAAAAAAGACCGACCGCTCAAGATACAGGAAGCAACCTCTACGCCACACTCGATCAGAACAGTCGGGGTTTCTCGCAAAGCATCGAACTTTCCATATTTCCGAAAAACACGAATTTCGGTCTAAATTCTTGATGGAACACCCTGTATAATGATAAAATTTCAACATTATATCATTACAAACCCCGAAACATAAGAAAAATGAAAAATTTTTCCCACGAACCGCTATGCCCCATGCCTCGCAGTGCATCTCAAAAAAAGACCGACCGCTCAAGATACAGGAAGCAACCTCTACGCCACACTCGATCAGAACAGTCGGGGTTTCTCGCAAAGCATCGAACTTTCCATATTTCCGAAAAAAACGAATTTCGGTCTAAATTCTTGATGGAACACCCTGTATAATGATAAAATTTCAACATTATATCATTACAAACCCCGAAACATAAGAAAAATGAAAAATTTTTCCCACGAACCGCTATGCCCCATGCCTCGCAGTGCATCTGGACGTGTAAGTTGTTCTCCCATTAACAGCGAACGTGAGCTTATAGAAAATCGCCGTTTTTTTTTTTTTTGAAGGATGACGGTAGATTTTTGATGATGATGGGGTCGTTTCGGTGATCGATTACAGATCGTCGAACCGATAGAACTTTTTTTTTCGAATTAATTCTGAAGAAAAAAATTTCGCGTGAAAACCCGTTTTTTTTTTCGAACGATTGTACCGGATTACGTATTTCGATCGTTATTTATGTGCCAGTTTGATTTTTTACGTTCGAGAGATATTTCTGACGAGTGTGATGAAAAATGACTGTGTCGTTCGATCGTTCTCTCCTTACAGTAAAGTCGTCGCGCAGTGCATCGTGTTTAGTGCGAACCGCGTAGCCCTATCTGACACGAACTGCGTAACCCTATCTCGCACAGCATCGATTCTCTGATCGTCTGCTCTAAGCATACCGGTTCGTGGGTAAAGCATACCAGTTCGTGGGTAGGCGTTTTCTGGAAGGTCTCCCCCTGCTCTCGAAACACTATAAGGAAGGGATGGAGAATGGGTCATGCTGGCTTCACCTAGATGGAATTCTTAACCGAAAGAAGTCTAGTACTGAAGCTGGTAGGTTCGAATCCTACCCGGCAGTGATAGACTTGTGTCCTTACGGTAAATCGTCGCTGCTACGCTTGGGTTCATGCGATTGTGTTCCAAGTTAATACGATCATATATGAATGAAGCGTTCAGTGTCGGTATATCGGATCGCCGCCTGTCTTGAGTCTCCCCGTACAGCGAGATCGCGGTCCTCTTCGTTTCTTTGTATTCGGATGGCCATATGCGATCGCACTTAAAATTACGGTGTCTTACCGTCAGGTTATGTACACTCTAACTATGCGACTGCTCACTTCGTTCCGAGCGAGAATGTTAAATCATGACTTTTGTCTCGAATCACCGTGTCGTTTTTGCATTACATGTATAACGAAGGGTCGAGAGAAAGTGTGTGAATATAGTTGATGGCTGAGGGTCGGCGCATATATTGTACGTTTACGTGCAAGCGTCGCTCGCCTCGGCGGGGAACTCTTCGGAGTTTCGGA
>JACDNR010000059.1:50000-52500 GCA_013421045.1 Propylea japonica | reverse complement strand
GGTGAACTGCGACGATCTTGGTGGCGGTATTGGTGAAGCGACTATCCTATCGTACTAGCTACGAGGTGGAGAAAGCGATGAACCGTCCGCGCCAGATAGGTCGCGGTGTTGATCTCGGAGTGAGATGAAACGATTTGACGCGTTTCGGGTTACCTAGCAGAACTGCCAGGGATCTCGGTACGGTGAAAGTCCGCATCCTGTGCGCGACCCATGCACCGTCCTTGTGAACTGTGTAGGGTTCAGAGCGAAATGGTGAAGGTTTTATTACCGAAGCACCGTTTGCCAGCAATCAATCCGGTTCTTTCCCGGCATTGGTGAAGGTACGACGTTTGCGTCGTATCGATGAACCGTCCGGGGTGCAGGTGTTAAAGATTTCGCCCGAAGTCGATCTGTCGTGTTCGTCTGAACCGTTACTTTGTGACGTCGTGATGTCCCGTTTCTTTTACGAAACGACGATATCC
Source organism: Propylea japonica (assembly GCA_013421045.1). Lineage (NCBI taxonomy): Eukaryota > Metazoa > Arthropoda > Insecta > Coleoptera > Coccinellidae > Propylea > Propylea japonica. The sequence goes on along the minus strand of JACDNR010000059.1, from coordinate 52,039 downwards.
TTCGGACGATATGTTAGATCATTTCTTGGACGAAGGCGCCGACGTTTTACGTGGGAACCTAACACATTAGACTCTTTTGTTTTGATGAGGATCAGACACGAGACGTCATATGTCTTCGTCCGAAAGTAACACTACGTCAATTAACTTTAAAAATACGCTTACGATGAAGGATTGTAAATCTCGCTTATCTCTACGACTCTCAGTCGTGGGTATGTGGAAGCGGATTAGGCGTCCGTCGTAGCGTCAGTCTTCAAGTGTACCGTAACCTCTCGTTTTAACGAGAGCATCGGAGATGCGAAGGCGAAACCAAAAGATTACCCTGAACGGTGGATCACTTGGCTCGTGGGTCGATGAAGAACGCAGCTAATTGCGCGTCAACATGCGAACTGCAGGACACATGAACATCGACATTTCGAACGCACATTGCGGTCCTCGGACACTGTCCTCGGACCACTCCTGACTGAGGGTCGGTTCCAATTTAAAGACTGCCCGGCCATGTGTGCTTACTGCCGAAAACGGACTTGCTCGACGTTTGCGATGCGATTGGATCTGTTAAAGATCGAGATCGCGAGCTGACGATCGTACAGCTGGTCTGTGAGAAGTAGGTGGTGAGCGCTTTTATGGCTATATGGGCGAGTTGGACGGTTGACGCGTAGCTAAACGTCTAGCGACGTTTTACGCGCCGTCTTGAATTGCGAAAGCACATCTTACGATGCGCGGTATCGCACACGTTCCGCTTCCTCGACTGAAGGTACGCGATCGTCGTGTCCGAGTAATCTTGAACGACGTCAGATCGCTACGTACTCGAGTCGCAGGTCGTGCGGATAGTGCGTTCATAAGCGTATCTCCGAGACGAAGTCCTAGAGCGGTTTTCCGTATCGGTGGACCTATCTCGATGAATTCGAACTTACGACCTCAGGACAGGTGAGACTACCCGCTGAATTTAAGCATATCATTAAGCGGAGGAAAAGAAACTAACTAGGATTCCCTTAGTAGCGGCGAGCGAACAGGGATGAGCCCAGCACTGAATCCCGCGATCGTAACCGGTCGCCGGGAGATGTGGTGTTAGGAAGGATCCGTTATCTCGCATGTTCGCGGCGCGTTCAAGTCCATCTTGAATGGGGCCATCGCCCATAGAGGGTGCCAGGCCCGTAGCGACCGCTGCGTCTTGCGAGAGGGTCTCTTCTGAGAGTCGGGTTGCTTGAGAGTGCAGCCCTAAGTGGGTGGTAAACTCCATCTAAGGCTAAATATAACCACGAGACCGATAGCGAACAAGTACCGTGAGGGAAAGTTGAAAAGAACTTTGAAGAGAGAGTTCAAGAGTACGTGAAACCGTTCAGGGGTAAACCTGAGAAACCCGAAAGGTCGAATGGGGAGATTCATTCGCTTAAGATGTCGGGGCGTTTCGACAGGGAAGCGGGGACTTCGTGTCCGCTGCGCCCTTCGGCTCGTCGTCGGCTCCGGAAGCGTGCACTTCTCCCCTAGTAGGTCGTCGCGATCCGTTGGGTGTCGTTCTACGGCCCGCAGTGTAGACCTAGAGCGCGGAGCAATCCGATGCTCTTGGACACGCGGTAACCGAACGACTCGCTCGACGGTTAATTGATGGCGGGAGGCCGCGATTTAGTTCGCGTCCGGCCCGCGGCAAGTATGCGTTTCGTGATGGCGATCGGACCTAGTGCCGATTCCGTCCGTGCGCGACTGTTCGCCGCGGTGTTCTCGGACAGACCTCTTGTAACGCCGATCAGCGACGCTATTGCTTTGGGTACTTTCAGGACCCGTCTTGAAACACGGACCAAGGAGTCTAGCGTGTGCGCGAGTCATTGGGATATAACTAAACCTAAAGGCGAAATGAAAGTAAACGTCCGCCTCGTGCGGACTAAGGGAAGATGATCGGTCTCCATGACCGTTCCGCATTCCCGGGGCGTCTCATTCTCATTGCGAGACGAGGCGCACCAAGAGCGTACACGCTGGGACCCGAAAGATGGTGAACTATGCCTGGTCAGGACGAAGTCAGGGGAAACCCTGATGGAGGTCCGTAG
>JACDNR010000059.1:37500-45000 GCA_013421045.1 Propylea japonica | reverse complement strand
AAAAGTAGGGACAGTGAGAATCTGACATATTTCTTTCTGAGTTCCAGAATATGAAACTCCGACATATACTAGTGCATAAAACAATTTCACCTGGGCCCGCCGCCAATCCGCGTTTCAATAAAATCGTGTCCAACGTAACACAACCTGGTCGGAATATAAGGAAAGCACACATATGGGAAATACGTAATATCAGATGTTGTAGAAAGTTGGTGGATCTCTTATAGGGTGATCTGACCTGATCATATAAAAAAGTGACAGTTTGCGTTGACTTCAATCTTTGATAATAGTCCCGCCGTCCACCGGACTACTTATAAGTGAGTGTTGTTTACTCCCGCCGTTAGCCCGCGCCGTCTATTAAGAGAGTACTTTCTACTCCCGCCGTTTGCCCGCCTTCTATTAAGTGAGTAGTTCCTACTCCCGCCGTTTACCTGCACCTTCCCACTTGCTATGATTCACCTGCTGCCGCTGCTTACCCGAAACGAAGTGAACTGCGTAACCTGCGACAGTCGTGGTATTCGCTAATCGCATAACCCGAACTCTTTCCTTACTCACGTTCCGATCTGCGCAGCCTGATATTCTGGTCTTCTGCTCTCGCCATTCACTCGACATCGCCAATTCCTGAAAGCGGTTAGTTTCGTACACACTTCGCAATGTCTGGTGTTGCATGCGATCAGTAATCAGATGAGCATAAGTACCTGGCGTGTTTTCGATATTAAACGATCTGGTTCCATATGTAGCGACTTTTTCTGCATAACAAATGTTTACGGCCATACCACGCTGAATATGCCAGTTCTCGTCCGAACACTGAAGCCAAGCAGCGTCGGGCGCGGTTAGTACTTGGATGGGTGACCGCTTGGGAACACCGCGTGCTGTAAACTTTTTTGTGTTCAGTCAAATTCATATTATATTATTATATATATTTATAATATTATTGTGAGATCATATTCATATTGTAACACCCTGTATTATAACATTATTGTTTGATATATTTTCGATTTTGAAATGATATAGCTCTTAAGGTCTTGGTTGTATAGCTGCTTCAGTATATAAACTGGATTGATTTGTAACTACTGTAGGAAAAGTTGATTTATTGTTTTTCATTTGTAATAACATTGTAATGAATAAATAAATGAAGCCTGTATAATGATAAAATTACAAACCCCGAAACATAAGAAAAATGAAAAATTCCCACGAACCGCTATGCCCCATGCCTCGCAGTGCATCTCAAAAAAAGACCGACCGCTCAAGATACAGGAAGCAACCTCTACGCCACACTCGATCAGAACAGTCGGGGTTTCTCGCAAAGCATCGAACTTTCCATATTTCCGAAAAACACGAATTTCGGTCTAAATTCTTGATGGAACACCCTGTATAATGATAAAATTTCAACATTATATCATTACAAACCCCGAAACATAAGAAAAATGAAAAATTTTTCCCACGAACCGCTATGCCCCATGCCTCGCAGTGCATCTCAAAAAAAGACCGACCGCTCAAGATACAGGAAGCAACCTCTACGCCACACTCGATCAGAACAGTCGGGGTTTCTCGCAAAGCATCGAACTTTCCATATTTCCGAAAAACACGAATTTCGGTCTAAATTCTTGATGGAACACCCTGTATAATGATAAAATTTCAACATTATATCATTACAAACCCCGAAACATAAGAAAAATGAAAAATTTTTCCCACGAACCGCTATGCCCCATGCCTCGCAGTGCATCTCAAAAAAAGACCGACCGCTCAAGATACAGGAAGCAACCTCTACGCCACACTCGATCAGAACAGTCGGGGTTTCTCGCAAAGCATCGAACTTTCCATATTTCCGAAAAAACACGAATTTCGGTCTAAATTCTTGATGGAACACCCTGTATAATGATAAAATTTCAACATTATATCATTACAAACCCCGAAACATAAGAAAAATGAAAAATTTTTCCCACGAACCGCTATGCCCCATGCCTCGCAGTGCATCTCAAAAAAAGACCGACCGCTCAAGATACAGGAAGCAACCTCTACGCCACACTCGATCAGAACAGTCGGGGTTTCTCGCAAAGCATCGAACTTTCCATATTTCCGAAAAACACGAATTTCGGTCTAAATTCTTGATGGAACACCCTGTATAATGATAAAATTTCAACATTATATCATTACAAACCCCGAAACATAAGAAAAATGAAAAATTTTTCCCACGAACCGCTATGCCCCATGCCTCGCAGTGCATCTCAAAAAAAGACCGACCGCTCAAGATACAGGAAGCAACCTCTACGCCACACTCGATCAGAACAGTCGGGGTTTCTCGCAAAGCATCGAACTTTCCATATTTCCGAAAAACACGAATTTCGGTCTAAATTCTTGATGGAACACCCTGTATAATGATAAAATTTCAACATTATATCATTACAAACCCCGAAACATAAGAAAAATGAAAAATTTTTCCCACGAACCGCTATGCCCCATGCCTCGCAGTGCATCTCAAAAAAAGACCGACCGCTCAAGATACAGGAAGCAACCTCTACGCCACACTCGATCAGAACAGTCGGGGTTTCTCGCAAAGCATCGAACTTTCCATATTTCCGAAAAAAACACGAATTTCGGTCTAAATTCTTGATGGAACACCCTGTATAATGATAAAATTTCAACATTATATCATTACAAACCCCGAAACATAAGAAAAATGAAAAATTTTTCCCACGAACCGCTATGCCCCATGCCTCGCAGTGCATCTCAAAAAAAGACCGACCGCTCAAGATACAGGAAGCAACCTCTACGCCACACTCGATCAGAACAGTCGGGGTTTCTCGCAAAGCATCGAACTTTCCATATTTCCGAAAAACACGAATTTCGGTCTAAATTCTTGATGGAACACCCTGTATAATGATAAAATTTCAACATTATATCATTACAAACCCCGAAACATAAGAAAAATGAAAAATTTTTCCCACGAACCGCTATGCCCCATGCCTCGCAGTGCATCTCAAAAAAAGACCGACCGCTCAAGATACAGGAAGCAACCTCTACGCCACACTCGATCAGAACAGTCGGGGTTTCTCGCAAAGCATCGAACTTTCCATATTTCCGAAAAACACGAATTTCGGTCTAAATTCTTGATGGAACACCCTGTATAATGATAAAATTTCAACATTATATCATTACAAACCCCGAAACATAAGAAAAATGAAAAATTTTTCCCACGAACCGCTATGCCCCATGCCTCGCAGTGCATCTCAAAAAAAGACCGACCGCTCAAGATACAGGAAGCAACCTCTACGCCACACTCGATCAGAACAGTCGGGGTTTCTCGCAAAGCATCGAACTTTCCATATTTCCGAAAAACACGAATTTCGGTCTAAATTCTTGATGGAACACCCTGTATAATGATAAAATTTCAACATTATATCATTACAAACCCCGAAACATAAGAAAAATGAAAAATTTTTCCCACGAACCGCTATGCCCCATGCCTCGCAGTGCATCTCAAAAAAAGACCGACCGCTCAAGATACAGGAAGCAACCTCTACGCCACACTCGATCAGAACAGTCGGGGTTTCTCGCAAAGCATCGAACTTTCCATATTTCCGAAAAAACACGAATTTCGGTCTAAATTCTTGATGGAACACCCTGTATAATGATAAAATTTCAACATTATATCATTACAAACCCCGAAACATAAGAAAAATGAAAAATTTTTCCCACGAACCGCTATGCCCCATGCCTCGCAGTGCATCTCAAAAAAAGACCGACCGCTCAAGATACAGGAAGCAACCTCTACGCCACACTCGATCAGAACAGTCGGGGTTTCTCGCAAAGCATCGAACTTTCCATATTTCCGAAAAACACGAATTTCGGTCTAAATTCTTGATGGAACACCCTGTATAATGATAAAATTTCAACATTATATCATTACAAACCCCGAAACATAAGAAAAATGAAAAATTTTTCCCACGAACCGCTATGCCCCATGCCTCGCAGTGCATCTCAAAAAAAGACCGACCGCTCAAGATACAGGAAGCAACCTCTACGCCACACTCGATCAGAACAGTCGGGGTTTCTCGCAAAGCATCGAACTTTCCATATTTCCGAAAAAACGAATTTCGGTCTAAATTCTTGATGGAACACCCTGTATAATGATAAAATTTCAACATTATATCATTACAAACCCCGAAACATAAGAAAAATGAAAAATTTTTCCCACGAACCGCTATGCCCCATGCCTCGCAGTGCATCTCAAAAAAAGACCGACCGCTCAAGATACAGGAAGCAACCTCTACGCCACACTCGATCAGAACAGTCGGGGTTTCTCGCAAAGCATCGAACTTTCCATATTTCCGAAAAAACGAATTTCGGTCTAAATTCTTGATGGAACACCCTGTATAATGATAAAATTTCAACATTATATCATTACAAACCCCGAAACATAAGAAAAATGAAAAATTTTTCCCACGAACCGCTATGCCCCATGCCTCGCAGTGCATCTCAAAAAAAGACCGACCGCTCAAGATACAGGAAGCAACCTCTACGCCACACTCGATCAGAACAGTCGGGGTTTCTCGCAAAGCATCGAACTTTCCATATTTCCGAAAAAAACGAATTTCGGTCTAAATTCTTGATGGAACACCCTGTATAATGATAAAATTTCAACATTATATCATTACAAACCCCGAAACATAAGAAAAATGAAAAATTTTTCCCACGAACCGCTATGCCCCATGCCTCGCAGTGCATCTCAAAAAAAGACCGACCGCTCAAGATACAGGAAGCAACCTCTACGCCACACTCGATCAGAACAGTCGGGGTTTCTCGCAAAGCATCGAACTTTCCGAATTTCCGAAAAAAACGAATTTCGGTCTAAATTCTTGATGGAACACCCTGTATAATGATAAAATTTCAACATTATATCATTACAAACCCCGAAACATAAGAAAAATGAAAAATTTTTCCCACGAACCGCTATGCCCCATGCCTCGCAGTGCATCTCAAAAAAAGACCGACCGCTCAAGATACAGGAAGCAACCTCTACGCCACACTCGATCAGAACAGTCGGGGTTTCTCGCAAAGCATCGAACTTTCCAATTTCCGAAAAAAACGAATTTCGGTCTAAATTCTTGATGGAACACCCTGTATAATGATAAAATTTCAACATTATATCATTACAAACCCCGAAACATAAGAAAAATGAAAAATTTTTCCCACGAACCGCTATGCCCCATGCCTCGCAGTGCATCTCAAAAAAAGACCGACCGCTCAAGATACAGGAAGCAACCTCTACGCCACACTCGATCAGAACAGTCGGGGTTTCTCGCAAAGCATCGAACTTTCCAATTTCCGAAAAAACGAATTTCGGTCTAAATTCTTGATGGAACACCCTGTATAATGATAAAATTTCAACATTATATCATTACAAACCCCGAAACATAAGAAAAATGAAAAATTTTTCCCACGAACCGCTATGCCCCATGCCTCGCAGTGCATCTCAAAAAAAGACCGACCGCTCAAGATACAGGAAGCAACCTCTACGCCACACTCGATCAGAACAGTCGGGGTTTCTCGCAAAGCATCGAACTTTCCAATTTCCGAAAAAACGAATTTCGGTCTAAATTCTTGATGGAACACCCTGTATAATGATAAAATTTCAACATTATATCATTACAAACCCCGAAACATAAGAAAAATGAAAAATTTTTCCCACGAACCGCTATGCCCCATGCCTCGCAGTGCATCTCAAAAAAAGACCGACCGCTCAAGATACAGGAAGCAACCTCTACGCCACACTCGATCAGAACAGTCGGGGTTTCTCGCAAAGCATCGAACTTTCCAATTTCCGAAAAAAACGAATTTCGGTCTAAATTCTTGATGGAACACCCTGTATAATGATAAAATTTCAACATTATATCATTACAAACCCCGAAACATAAGAAAAATTAAAAATTTTTCCCACGAACCGCTATGCCCCATGCCTCGCAGTGCATCTCAAAAAAAGACCGACCGCTCAAGATACAGGAAGCAACCTCTACGCCACACTCGATCAGAACAGTCGGGGTTTCTCGCAAAGCATCGAACTTTCCAATTTCCGAAAAAAACGAATTTCGGTCTAAATTCTTGATGGAACACCCTGTATAATGATAAAATTTCAACATTATATCATTACAAACCCCGAAACATAAGAAAAATGAAAAATTTTTCCCACGAACCGCTATGCCCCATGCCTCGCAGTGCATCTGGACGTGTAAGTTGTTCTCCCATTAACAGCGAACGTGAGCTCAGCGCGGAACTTATAGAAAATCGCCGTTTTTTTTTTTTTTTGAAGGATGACGGTAGGTTTTTGATGATGATGGGGGCGTTTCGGTGATCGATTACAGATCGTCGAACCGATAGAACTTTTTTTTTTCGAATTAATTCTGAAGAAAAAAATTTCGCGTGAAAACCCGTTTTTTTTTTCGAACGATTGTACCGGATTACGTATTTCGATCGTTATTTATGTGCCAGTTTGATTTTTTACGTTCGAGAGATATTTCTGACGAGTGTGATGAAAAATGACTGTCGTTCGATCGTTCTCTCCTTACAGTAAAGTCGTCGCGCAGTGCATCGTGTTTAGTGCGAACCGCGTAGCCCTATCTGACACGAACTGCGTAACCCTATCTCGCACAGCATCGATTCTCTGATCGTCTGCTCTAAGCATACCGGTTCGTGGGTAAAGCATACCAGTTCGTGGGTAGGCGTTTTCTGGAAGGTCTCCCCCTGCTCTCGAAACACTATAAGGAAGGGATGGAGAATGGGTCATGCTGGCTTCACCTAGATGGAATTCTTAACCGAAAGAAGTCTAGTACTGAAGCTGGTAGGTTCGAATCCTACCCGGCAGTGATAGACTTGTGTCCTTACGGTAAATCGTCGCTGCTACGCTTGGGTTCATGCGATTGTGTTCCAAGTTAATACGATCATATATGAATGAAGCGTTCAGTGTCGGTATATCGGATCGCCGCCTGTCTTGAGTCTCCCCGTACAGCGAGATCGCGGTCCTCTTCGTTTCTTTGTATTCGGATGGCCATATGCGATCGCACTTAAAATTACGGTGTCTTACCGTCAGGTTATGTACACTCTAACTATGCGACTGCTCACTTCGTTCCGAGCGAGAATGTTAAATCATGACTTTTGTCTCGAATCACCGTGTCGTTTTTGCATTACATGTATAACGAAGGGTCGAGAGAAAGTGTGTGAATATAGTTGATGGCTGAGGGTCGGCGCATATATTGTACGTTTACGTGCAAGCGTCGCTCGCCTCGGCGGGGAACTCTTCGGAGTTTCGGACGACTGGTGGTCGTGTAAGAGTCGAAAGTCCGATTTTCTTTTGGGTATTCGCCAACTAGAATGCTGGATGCGGCCGAATCCCGATGATTTTCGTGATCTTTCGACGAATACCGATGGCTGCCGGTCGTAAATGAAATATAATTGTGCGGGGCAGGTCCTAGTCTATCGGCGAAGCCTGCTCCACTCGACGCGAGG
>JACDNR010000059.1:32500-35000 GCA_013421045.1 Propylea japonica | reverse complement strand
TCCTGTGCGCGACCCATGCACCGTCCTTGTGAACTGTGTAGGGTTCAGAGCGAAATGGTGAAGGTTTTATTACCGAAGCACCGTTTGCCAGCAATCAATCCGGTTCTTTCCCGGCATTGGTGAAGGTACGACGTTTGCGTCGTATCGATGAACCGTCCGGGGTGCAGGTGTTAAAGATTTCGCCCGAAGTCGATCTGTCGTGTTCGTCTGAACCGTTACTTTGTGACGTCGTGATGTCCCGTTTCTTTTACGAAACGACGATATCCTTCGGACGATATGTTAGATCATTTCTTGGACGAAGGCGCCGACGTTTTACGTGGGAACCTAACACATTAGACTCTTTTGTTTTGATGAGGATCAGACACGAGACGTCATATGTCTTCGTCCGAAAGTAACACTACGTCAATTAACTTTAAAAATACGCTTACGATGAAGGATTGTAAATCTCGCTTATCTCTACGACTCTCAGTCGTGGGTATGTGGAAGCGGATTAGGCGTCCGTCGTAGCGTCAGTCTTCAAGTGTACCGTAACCTCTCGTTTTAACGAGAGCATCGGAGATGCGAAGGCGAAACCAAAAGATTACCCTGAACGGTGGATCACTTGGCTCGTGGGTCGATGAAGAACGCAGCTAATTGCGCGTCAACATGCGAACTGCAGGACACATGAACATCGACATTTCGAACGCACATTGCGGTCCTCGGACACTGTCCTCGGACCACTCCTGACTGAGGGTCGGTTCCAATTTAAAGACTGCCCGGCCATGTGTGCTTACTGCCGAAAACGGACTTGCTCGACGTTTGCGATGCGATTGGATCTGTTAAAGATCGAGATCGCGAGCTGACGATCGTACAGCTGGTCTGTGAGAAGTAGGTGGTGAGCGCTTTTATGGCTATATGGGCGAGTTGGACGGTTGACGCGTAGCTAAACGTCTAGCGACGTTTTACGCGCCGTCTTGAATTGCGAAAGCACATCTTACGATGCGCGGTATCGCACACGTTCCGCTTCCTCGACTGAAGGTACGCGATCGTCGTGTCCGAGTAATCTTGAACGACGTCAGATCGCTACGTACTCGAGTCGCAGGTCGTGCGGATAGTGCGTTCATAAGCGTATCTCCGAGACGAAGTCCTAGAGCGGTTTTCCGTATCGGTGGACCTATCTCGATGAATTCGAACTTACGACCTCAGGACAGGTGAGACTACCCGCTGAATTTAAGCATATCATTAAGCGGAGGAAAAGAAACTAACTAGGATTCCCTTAGTAGCGGCGAGCGAACAGGGATGAGCCCAGCACTGAATCCCGCGATCGTAACCGGTCGCCGGGAGATGTGGTGTTAGGAAGGATCCGTTATCTCGCATGTTCGCGGCGCGTTCAAGTCCATCTTGAATGGGGCCATCGCCCATAGAGGGTGCCAGGCCCGTAGCGACCGCTGCGTCTTGCGAGAGGGTCTCTTCTGAGAGTCGGGTTGCTTGAGAGTGCAGCCCTAAGTGGGTGGTAAACTCCATCTAAGGCTAAATATAACCACGAGACCGATAGCGAACAAGTACCGTGAGGGAAAGTTGAAAAGAACTTTGAAGAGAGAGTTCAAGAGTACGTGAAACCGTTCAGGGGTAAACCTGAGAAACCCGAAAGGTCGAATGGGGAGATTCATTCGCTTAAGATGTCGGGGCGTTTCGACAGGGAAGCGGGGACTTCGTGTCCGCTGCGCCCTTCGGCTCGTCGTCGGCTCCGGAAGCGTGCACTTCTCCCCTAGTAGGTCGTCGCGATCCGTTGGGTGTCGTTCTACGGCCCGCAGTGTAGACCTAGAGCGCGGAGCAATCCGATGCTCTTGGACACGCGGTAACCGAACGACTCGCTCGACGGTTAATTGATGGCGGGAGGCCGCGATTTAGTTCGCGTCCGGCCCGCGGCAAGTATGCGTTTCGTGATGGCGATCGGACCTAGTGCCGATTCCGTCCGTGCGCGACTGTTCGCCGCGGTGTTCTCGGACAGACCTCTTGTAACGCCGATCAGCGACGCTATTGCTTTGGGTACTTTCAGGACCCGTCTTGAAACACGGACCAAGGAGTCTAGCGTGTGCGCGAGTCATTGGGATATAACTAAACCTAAAGGCGAAATGAAAGTAAACGTCCGCCTCGTGCGGACTAAGGGAAGATGATCGGTCTCCATGACCGTTCCGCATTCCCGGGGCGTCTCATTCTCATTGCGAGACGAGGCGCACCAAGAGCGTACACGCTGGGACCCGAAAGATGGTGAACTATGCCTGGTCAGGACGAAGTCAGGGGAAACCCTGATGGAGGTCCGTAGCGATTCTGACGTGCAAATCGATCGTCGGAACTGGGTATAGGGGCGAAAGACTAATCGAACCATCTAGTAGCTGGTTCCCTCCGAAGTTTCCCTCAGGATAGCTGGCGCTCGTTGCGTACGAGTCTCATCCGGTAAAGCGAATGATTAGAGGCATTGGGGTCGAAACGACCTCAACCTATTCTCAAACTTTAAATG
>JACDNR010000059.1:7500-27500 GCA_013421045.1 Propylea japonica | reverse complement strand
GTGTGATTTGGCTTCCCGCCTTTCAGCTTTAGCCATTTATTGATGTCATGCAGCCAGGTGTTCGGCTGCATTGTATGTCTTCATTTTGTCTAATTGTGTATTACCTTTTCCGCCCATTCATTTAGTTTTTGTATGTCTCTGTCGTTTGCCTTTCCTTCTTTCCGTAGTTTTAGTGTGGTGTCCCCGTAGCGTCTGATTATGTCTTGTCTTGTTTGTTCTCTTATTGTCCGTGTGCAATCGTTTCTAATGTGTTTGGCGTCTTCGTGTTGTCCGTTACATTCACACAGTCCGTCTGTGTGGAAGAAGCGTCTGAGGTAGGCCTTCATGTTGCCATGTCCGGTTGCCAGTTGGGTGGCTTTAAATGTCAACTTAAGTCTGTCTGTCCCTATTTGGTCGCAGTGTTCGTATAATTCTCTTCCTTTGTCTACGTTGTCCCAGTATTGTTGCCATTCCCTTAATAACTTTTGTTTATTTTGTTTTTTCTTTTCTTTACGTATTGTTTTGTCCGTCGTTTGTTTATTTTCTGTCCAGTTTTTGTGTCTGTATTTTGCCTCTAGCCACCATGGTGGCACTCCAGCAATCGTCTGTAGAGCTGCGGTTGATGTCGTCGCGTATGGTCTGTTTATAAGCAGTAGCAAAGGTCTCTGTGTTGCGTCTATCTGTTTCGTTAATGGTACCCGCTCAGCGTTTATGCCCCATATCTCAGAGGCATATAACGCCGCGGGCTTCATTACGTTCTCCGTTATTTGTCTTATTATGTCCTTGTTGTGTCCGTATGTTCTACTTATCTTCCCTATAAGTTTCGTCGATGTCCTGCTAATTTTGTGTCTGATTTCTTTTAGGTGAGGTAAGTATGTCAGTTGTTTGTCTATTACTAGTCCTAGGTATTTGATCGTTTCTTTATGTTGTATTGTTACATTGTCTATTTTAATTCTTGGTGGTCTTATGTTTCGTCCTCCGCTAATGAACATTGTCTCTGTCTTGTCTTCGTTGTATTTGTTTCCGCTCTCGCTTTCCCAGCGTTTGCATCCTCCCCAGACGTATAGCCATTTTTTTTCGATTTCCTTTACGGAGTTGCCTGTTATCATAATTAGTTCGTCGTCTGCAAAAGCTAGGAAGGTTGCGAGCGTGTCCGTGTATTCTATGTCTATCTCTCGTCTTTGGGCTTCATCTGCCTTGTATTGTCTGTCCGTCTGGTCCATTATCCTGAACCAACCCTGCATGATTGACAACCACAGGGTCGGTCCAAGACTTGAACCCTGGGGGCATCCTTTTGTTGTTGTCCTTGCTGTCGTTCCGCTCGTTATTGTCCTGTCCGTCAAAAAGTCTTCGCAGAGCCTGCAGAGCGCTTCCGGTACTTGTGCTATTTCCATTTCTTTTTTAATATACGGTATCCATGCTCCATTGAAAGCGTTCCGCAGGTCCAGTGCGACTATAAGTTGGTGTTTCCTGTCCTTTTTGTTTCTCTGTATTTGTCTTGTCATGTTTTCGATCGCGTCTATTGTTGAACGTCCCTGTCTAAACCCGTACTGTCTTTCGTCTAGTCCATTATTGTTCTCCAGCCATTTCTGTAGTCTCCTGTTCGTTAATCTGTCCAGCACCTTTCCCAAGGCTGGAAGGAGGCTTATAGGCCGCATTGTCCCGTCTTTTTTGGGTATCCAAATGACCTTAGCTCTCTTCCATACCTTGGGGAATCGTCCGTATGTCATGCATTTGTTGTATGTTTCCGTTAGTATGTCTTTTGTTATGTCAAATATGTGTGTCAGCGCTTCGTTTGGTATTTTGTCCTGTCCTGTGCTCTTTCCGGTTTTAAGTCCTTTTATGGTGTCTTCAACTTCCTCTGCAGTGATTTCGGGCTCTGTCGTGTTACTGTATGTTGGTGCGGTGCGTCTAATCCTTTTCATTTCGTCACTGTCCTCTGTTTCGTTGTCCTGGGGAAAATATTTGTCCATCAGGTAGTTGTTTTTGTCATTTTCGTCTATAGTATATGTTCCGTCCTCCTTCTGTATATTTGTGTTTTGGGTTGTTTGTCTTTTGTTTAGAAACTTCCATAATTTGTCCCATGGGTTGTTGTCGCTGATGTCTTTTATGTGTTTCTGTGCTTGTTCAAATTTCGCTAGTTTTATTTTTTCTTTGTAGTCTCGTCTCATTTGTTTATATTCCAGCGTTTTTCTGTTCCTTTCGTTCTTGTTGACTTCTTGTTGTGTTTGGCGTCTGTATTGTCGTAGTTTCTGTCTTGTTCTTTGTAATTCGTCCGTCCACCACTCTTTCTCGTCGTCCACTTGTTTTGTCTTTATATGTTTTTGGCATATCGTTGTGCATATGTTCTGTAGCTTTTTGGCTCTTTGTTCGAGCTCTTCTGTATTGTTAATCGTCCATTTATCCTTTTCTATTAGCTTTTTCAGTTCGATCTTGAATTGTTTCCAATTTGTTTCGTCGAAGTCGTATATTGTGTGTTTTCTTGTTTCTGTGGTCTTTATGTCTATGTCATATGTTATGTATCTGTGTAAACTTAACGATTCCTCCTCCAGAACTTTCCAATTTCTCGTTGTCAGTCCTTTTGTCAGCGTGACGTCTATATAGCTGTGACCTCTGTGGTTTGTGAATGTTGGTATCTGTGTTGGATCGTTATTTATGTCGTATACATGTGTCATTGTCCAGTCCAGTAATTTGGCGCCTCTTGGATCTATCTTTGTGCCCCCCCATGTTGTGTGGTGTGCATTTATGTCTCCAGCTAAGAGGTGTGTCCTTTCCTTATGAGTCATCTTTTGTGTAAAGTCTGTCAGTCTATTATTTTCGTTTCCGCCTGGTTCGTCGTATAGGGATGTAATTAGTATTTTTGTTTTGTCTTTCCTTGTTATTTCTATTGTTGCATAATTCTTGCTCGTTAGTTCTCGTCTTGTTGTTACATTTGTTAGCGTTCGTTTTGTCAATATCTGTGCTTTTCTATTTGTGTCGTGTTCGTGTATTATGTATTCTGGATTTTCTATGTATTGTCCGTATGGTTCCTGTATAATGGCTATGTCTATGTTCTCTTCTTTCATTTTTTGGTACAGTAGTATCGTTGCTTCTTTTCCTCTGTCCAGATTTATTTGAATTATTTTCAAGGTCATTGTGAGTAGTCTATTGTTTGTCTGGCTTGTCTTTCCTTCCGTTGGTATACCGGGCATCTCCGGTCTCGTGCCGTGTGTTGTCTCAGTTCTTGTCTGGTTCCGTCTATTTTGCAGTTGGGGCAGTCTAGTCCTTCGCTCTGGCATGTGCGACCTTCGTGTGGTCCTCCACACTTATGGCATCTGCTTTTTGTGTCACAGTGTTTCGCCACGTGGCCGTATTTGTGACAATTGTAGCATAGTGCTACACTTATTTCTTCCGCTACCCTTATTCTTTGGAGGTCTATATAAATGGTCCCTTTTTTAAGCAGTCTTTTCGCTATGTTTGTGTCCGTTTGCAAGATTATGTTCTCTTTGTATTCGTTTCTACAAGTCTTTCGTGTCAGTATTCGTGTGGTTTTTCTAAATGTGTCACCGTCTATTTCCTCGTTTTCGTATGGTATTTGGCCAATTAGTTCTTCGTCTGTGTAGCCCTTTGTTATACCAGTCAACATTATAGTCGGTTTCTTTTGTTGGTCGGTTCGTATCTGTACGTCCTTGTTGGTTTTCAGCACTTGTGTTAGTTTTTCTTGTTGTGTTTTGTCTGTACATTGTATGATTACCTTTCCGTCCTTTATTGGTATTATGTTTTTTATTTTGTCTCCTTGTAATACATCTTTTGTTGCTTCTGTCAGTTTCTTCATCACTTCCTTATGTTCTTTTATGTTATTTATCCCTATTATCGTCTTGTGTGTTTGTTTTTGTTCGGGTGTTTTCCAGCCGCCATTCGTGTCGTTGTTGGGTTTTGTTTGCGATGTCATTTGTGCGTATGTTTTTTGTTTTCTTGTCCGTCCTTTTATTTTCCAGTCGTTGTCTGTGTCGTAATCTGTGTTGGTTTCTGTTTCTTCGTAGCTTGTATTAGGTTTCCGATGTGCTTTGCTTTTGTTGCTATGTTTCATTATGTTTGGCATTTCTTCTTCCCGTGTTGAGTTTATTTTTTCAATCATGGTTTTGATTTCTTTTACTTGTCTGTTCAAATTCCTAATTTCTTCGTTTTGTTTCTTTATTTGTTCTTCCTGCTTTCTTATCGTTTCTTTATTTCCTTCTTTTTTTCCTAATTGGTAAGCCATTCTTATCAGGAGGTTTCCCATTATGTCTAGTTGGGTTCTTACTATGACTTGGTCTTCTCTGTTAAATTGTATCTTACCTCCTGAGAATTTTGTTGTGGCTGTCTTGATATTTTCTTTGGCCGTTAGTATTTCTTTTATTACTTCATCTGTTTCATCTTTTTGATCTGTCATTTCGTGTGTTTCCGTTTGTTCTGTTTCTTTTTCCTGTCCAGTCGCTTTGCTTGTTCCTACTTCTTTGTCTTGTTTCTTCATTTCATATAGTTGTACTATTTCTTTTAGTTTTTTATTTTCTCTAATGGTTTGGTCTCCGTCCATTTCAATGTCAGTAAATGACCTCTCTCTTACTTCTTCCGTGTCTTCACCTGTACCATAGTTCTTCCTCTTTCTCGTGTCTGGTGACCTCGAAAGCGACTGTGTACGCGGTATTTGGCCTAACCGTTTGGCCTCCTGTTCGATGTCTTTCCAGCGCGTTTCTATCTCATTGTCTTTTTCGTTTGGTGATGCTGTTGTTTTCTTGTTAGTTTTTGTATTAATGTTTAAACTCATAATGTGTCCCACGAGTAGGGCCGAATTATATGGTCGCCTCCCAGCAGTGCGCCCGTACTGGGAGGAAGGCTATATGTCCCACTGGTGCGCCTGGTGCCCAGTGGTGAGAAAGTTAGGAACCGGTCTGCTCCCCGGCCATGCATCCCTTCGGCACTTATCTACACCTTAGAATTGGAGGTTTTTATAGAGGTTGGCTCCTCTGTTCGGGCGGTTAAGCCAAGCTCCCCGTCCACCCTAAGACATACTAGGTCAGGACGGTCTGTCGGCGAGCCGCCAGGTCCTCGGGCACTCGGGTGCATGAATCAATTTCACCTGAGCCCGCCGCCAATCCGCGTTTCAATAAAATCGTGTCAGCCCAACTGCCGCGTAACACAACCTGGTCGGAAAATAAAGAAAGCACACATATGGAAAATACGTAATATCAGATGTTGTAGAAAGTTGGTGGATCTCTTATAGGGTGATCTGACCTGATCATATGAAAAAGTGACAGTTTGCGTTGACTTCAATCTTTGATAATAGTCCCGCCGTCCACCGGACTACTTATAAGTGAGTGTTGTTTACTCCCGCCGTTAGCCCGCGCCGTCTATTAAGAGAGTACTTTCTACTCCCGCCGTTGCCCCGCCGTCTATTAAGAGAGTACTTTCTACTCCCGCCGTTTGCCCGCCTTCTATTAAGGAGTAGTTTCTACTCCCGCCGTTTACCTGCACTATTCGCGAATCGCATAACCCGAACTCTTTCCTTACTCACGTTACGATCTGCGCAGCCTGAATTTCTGGTCTTCTGCTCTCGCCATTCACTCGACATTGCCAATTCCTGAAAGCGGTTAGTTTCGTACACACTTCGCAATGTCTGGTGTTGCATGTGATCAGTAATCAGATGAGCATAAGTACCTGGCGTGTTTTCGATATTAACGATCTGGTTCCATATGTAGCGACTTTTTCTGCATTACAAATGTTTACGGCCATACCACGCTGAATATGCCAGTTCTCGTCCGAACACTGAAGAACACTGAAGCCAGCAGCGTCGGGCGCGGTTAGTACTGGATGGGTGACCGCTTGGAACACCGCGTGCTGTAAACTTTTTTGTGTTCAGTCAAAATTAATATTATATTATTAGTATATTTCTAATATTATTGTGAAGATTATATTCCCATATTGTAAAACCTGTATTATAACATAATTGTTGATATATTTCGATTTTGAAATATATAGCTATTAAGGTCTTGACTTGTATCGCTGCTCAGTAGATAAACTGAATTGATTTGTAAACACTGTAGGAGAAGTTGATTTATTGTTTTTCATTGTAATACATTGTATGAATAAATAAATGAACCCCGAAACATAAGAAAAATTAAAAATTTTTCACGAACCGCTATGCCCCATGCCTCGCAGTGCATCTCAAAAAAAGACCGACCGCTCAAGATACAGGAAGCAACCTCTACGCCACACTCGATCAGAACAGTCGGGGTTTCTCGCAAAGCATCGAACTTTCCGAATTTCCGAAAAAAACGAATTTCGGTCTAAATTCTTGATGGAACACCCTGTATAATGATAAAATTTCAACATTATATCATTACAAACCCCGAAACATAAGAAAAATTAAAAATTTTTCCCACGAACCGCTATGCCCCATGCCTCGCAGTGCATCTCAAAAAAAGACCGACCGCTCAAGATACAGGAAGCAACCTCTACGCCACACTCGATCAGAACAGTCGGGGTTTCTCGCAAAGCATCGAACTTTCCGAATTTCCGAAAAAAACGAATTTCGGTCTAAATTCTTGATGGAACACCCTGTATAATGATAAAATTTCAACATTATATCATTACAAACCCCGAAACATAAGAAAAATTAAAAATTTTTCCCACGAACCGCTATGCCCCATGCCTCGCAGTGCATCTCAAAAAAAGACCGACCGCTCAAGATACAGGAAGCAACCTCTACGCCACACTCGATCAGAACAGTCGGGGTTTCTCGCAAAGCATCGAACTTTCCGAATTTCCGAAAAAAACGAATTTCGGTCTAAATTCTTGATGGAAACCCTGTATAATGATAAAATTTCAACATTATATCATTACAAACCCCGAAACATAAGAAAAATTAAAAATTTTCCCACGAACCGCTATGCCCCATGCCTCGCAGTGCATCTCAAAAAAGACCGACCGCTCAAGATACAGGAAGCAACCTCTACGCCACACTCGATCAGAACAGTCGGGGTTTCTCGCAAAGCATCGAACTTTCCGAATTTCCGAAAAAAACGAATTTCGGTCTAAATTCTTGATGGAACACCCTGTATAATGATAAAATTTCAACATTATATCATTACAAACCCCGAAACATAAGAAAAATTAAAAATTTTTCCCACGAACCGCTATGCCCCATGCCTCGCAGTGCATCTCAAAAAAAGACCGACCGCTCAAGATACAGGAAGCAACCTCTACGCCACACTCGATCAGAACAGTCGGGGTTTCTCGCAAAGCATCGAACTTTCCGAATTTCCGAAAAAAACGAATTTCGGTCTAAATTCTTGATGGAACACCCTGTATAATGATAAAATTTCAACATTATATCATTACAAACCCCGAAACATAAGAAAAATTAAAAATTTTTCCCACGAACCGCTATGCCCCATGCCTCGCAGTGCATCTCAAAAAAAGACCGACCGCTCAAGATACAGGAAGCAACCTCTACGCCACACTCGATCAGAACAGTCGGGGTTTCTCGCAAAGCATCGAACTTTCCGAATTTCCGAAAAAAACGAATTTCGGTCTAAATTCTTGATGGAACACCTGTATAATGATAAAATTTCAACATTATATCATTACAAACCCCGAAACATAAGAAAAATTAAAAATTTTTCCCACGAACCGCTATGCCCCATGCCTCGCAGTGCATCTCAAAAAAAGACCGACCGCTCAAGATACAGGAAGCAACCTCTACGCCACACTCGATCAGAACAGTCGGGGTTTCTCGCAAAGCATCGAACTTTCCGAATTTCCGAAAAAAAACGAATTTCGGTCTAAATTCTTGATGGAACACCCTGTATAATGATAAAATTTCAACATTATATCATTACAAACCCCGAAACATAAGAAAAATTAAAAATTTTTCCCACGAACCGCTATGCCCCATGCCTCGCAGTGCATCTCAAAAAAAGACCGACCGCTCAAGATACAGGAAGCAACCTCTACGCCACACTCGATCAGAACAGTCGGGGTTTCTCGCAAAGCATCGAACTTTCCGAATTTCCGAAAAAAACGAATTTCGGTCTAAATTCTTGATGGAACACCCTGTATAATGATAAAATTTCAACATTATATCATTACAAACCCCGAAACATAAGAAAAATTAAAAATTTTTCCCACGAACCGCTATGCCCCATGCCTCGCAGTGCATCTCAAAAAAAGACCGACCGCTCAAGATACAGGAAGCAACCTCTACGCCACACTCGATCAGAACAGTCGGGGTTTCTCGCAAAGCATCGAACTTTCCGAATTTCCGAAAAAAACGAATTTCGGTCTAAATTCTTGATGGAACACCCTGTATAATGATAAAATTTCAACATTATATCATTACAAACCCCGAAACATAAGAAAAATTAAAAATTTTTCCCACGAACCGCTATGCCCATGCCTCGCAGTGCATCTCAAAAAAAGACCGACCGCTCAAGATACAGGAAGCAACCTCTACGCCACACTCGATCAGAACAGTCGGGGTTTCTCGCAAAGCATCGAACTTTCCGAATTTCCGAAAAAAACGAATTTCGGTCTAAATTCTTGATGGAACACCCTGTATAATGATAAAATTTCAACATTATATCATTACAAACCCCGAAACATAAGAAAAATTAAAAATTTTTCCCACGAACCGCTATGCCCCATGCCTCGCAGTGCATCTCAAAAAAAGACCGACCGCTCAAGATACAGGAAGCAACCTCTACGCCACACTCGATCAGAACAGTCGGGGTTTCTCGCAAAGCATCGAACTTTCCGAATTTCCGAAAAAAAACGAATTTCGGTCTAAATTCTTGATGGAACACCCTGTATAATGATAAAATTTCAACATTATATCATTACAAACCCCGAAACATAAGAAAAATTAAAAATTTTCCCACGAACCGCTATGCCCCATGCCTCGCAGTGCATCTCAAAAAAAGACCGACCGCTCAAGATACAGGAAGCAACCTCTACGCCACACTCGATCAGAACAGTCGGGGTTTCTCGCAAAGCATCGAACTTTCCGAATTTCCGAAAAAAAACGAATTTCGGTCTAAATTCTTGATGGAACACCCTGTATAATGATAAAATTTCAACATTATATCATTACAAACCCCGAAACATAAGAAAAATTAAAAATTTTTCCCACGAACCGCTATGCCCCATGCCTCGCAGTGCATCTCAAAAAAAGACCGACCGCTCAAGATACAGGAAGCAACCTCTACGCCACACTCGATCAGAACAGTCGGGGTTTCTCGCAAAGCATCGAACTTTCCGAATTTCCGAAAAAAAACGAATTTCGGTCTAAATTCTTGATGGAACACCCTGTATAATGATAAAATTTCAACATTATATCATTACAAACCCCGAAACATAAGAAAAATTAAAAATTTTTCCCACGAACCGCTATGCCCCATGCCTCGCAGTGCATCTCAAAAAAAGACCGACCGCTCAAGATACAGGAAGCAACCTCTACGCCACACTCGATCAGAACAGTCGGGGTTTCTCGCAAAGCATCGAACTTTCCGAATTTCCGAAAAAAACGAATTTCGGTCTAAATTCTTGATGGAACACCCTGTATAATGATAAAATTTCAACATTATATCATTACAAACCCCGAAACATAAGAAAAATTAAAAATTTTTCCCACGAACCGCTATGCCCCATGCCTCGCAGTGCATCTCAAAAAAAGACCGACCGCTCAAGATACAGGAAGCAACCTCTACGCCACACTCGATCAGAACAGTCGGGGTTTCTCGCAAAGCATCGAACTTTCCGAATTTCCGAAAAAAACGAATTTCGGTCTAAATTCTTGATGGAACACCCTGTATAATGATAAAATTTCAACATTATATCATTACAAACCCCGAAACATAAGAAAAATTAAAAATTTTTCCCACGAACCGCTATGCCCCATGCCTCGCAGTGCATCTCAAAAAAAGACCGACCGCTCAAGATACAGGAAGCAACCTCTACGCCACACTCGATCAGAACAGTCGGGGTTTCTCGCAAAGCATCGAACTTTCCGAATTTCCGAAAAAAACGAATTTCGGTCTAAATTCTTGATGGAACACCCTGTATAATGATAAAATTTCAACATTATATCATTACAAACCCCGAAACATAAGAAAAATTAAAAATTTTCCCACGAACCGCTATGCCCCATGCCTCGCAGTGCATCTCAAAAAAAGACCGACCGCTCAAGATACAGGAAGCAACCTCTACGCCACACTCGATCAGAACAGTCGGGGTTTCTCGCAAAGCATCGAACTTTCCGAATTTCCGAAAAAAAACGAATTTCGGTCTAAATTCTTGATGGAACACCCTGTATAATGATAAAATTTCAACATTATATCATTACAAACCCCGAAACATAAGAAAAATTAAAAATTTTTCCCACGAACCGCTATGCCCCATGCCTCGCAGTGCATCTCAAAAAAAGACCGACCGCTCAAGATACAGGAAGCAACCTCTACGCCACACTCGATCAGAACAGTCGGGGTTTCTCGCAAAGCATCGAACTTTCCGAATTTCCGAAAAAAAACGAATTTCGGTCTAAATTCTTGATGGAACACCCTGTATAATGATAAAATTTCAACATTATATCATTACAAACCCCGAAACATAAGAAAAATTAAAAATTTTTCCCACGAACCGCTATGCCCCATGCCTCGCAGTGCATCTCAAAAAAAGACCGACCGCTCAAGATACAGGAAGCAACCTCTACGCCACACTCGATCAGAACAGTCGGGGTTTCTCGCAAAGCATCGAACTTTCCGAATTTCCGAAAAAAACGAATTTCGGTCTAAATTCTTGATGGAACACCCTGTATAATGATAAAATTTCAACATTATATCATTACAAACCCCGAAACATAAGAAAAATTAAAAATTTTTCCCACGAACCGCTATGCCCCATGCCTCGCAGTGCATCTCAAAAAAAGACCGACCGCTCAAGATACAGGAAGCAACCTCTACGCCACACTCGATCAGAACAGTCGGGGTTTCTCGCAAAGCATCGAACTTTCCGAATTTCCGAAAAAAACGAATTTCGGTCTAAATTCTTGATGGAACACCCTGTATAATGATAAAATTTCAACATTATATCATTACAAACCCCGAAACATAAGAAAAATTAAAAATTTTTCCCACGAACCGCTATGCCCCATGCCTCGCAGTGCATCTCAAAAAAAGACCGACCGCTCAAGATACAGGAAGCAACCTCTACGCCACACTCGATCAGAACAGTCGGGGTTTCTCGCAAAGCATCGAACTTTCCGAATTTCCGAAAAAAACGAATTTCGGTCTAAATTCTTGATGGAACACCCTGTATAATGATAAAATTTCAACATTATATCATTACAAACCCCGAAACATAAGAAAAATTAAAAATTTTTCCCACGAACCGCTATGCCCCATGCCTCGCAGTGCATCTCAAAAAAAGACCGACCGCTCAAGATACAGGAAGCAACCTCTACGCCACACTCGATCAGAACAGTCGGGGTTTCTCGCAAAGCATCGAACTTTCCGAATTTCCGAAAAAAACGAATTTCGGTCTAAATTCTTGATGGAACACCCTGTATAATGATAAAATTTCAACATTATATCATTACAAACCCCGAAACATAAGAAAAATTAAAAATTTTTCCCACGAACCGCTATGCCCCATGCCTCGCAGTGCATCTCAAAAAAAGACCGACCGCTCAAGATACAGGAAGCAACCTCTACGCCACACTCGATCAGAACAGTCGGGGTTTCTCGCAAAGCATCGAACTTTCCGAATTTCCGAAAAAAAAACGAATTTCGGTCTAAATTCTTGATGGAACACCCTGTATAATGATAAAATTTCAACATTATATCATTACAAACCCCGAAACATAAGAAAAATTAAAAATTTTTCCCACGAACCGCTATGCCCCATGCCTCGCAGTGCATCTCAAAAAAAGACCGACCGCTCAAGATACAGGAAGCAACCTCTACGCCACACTCGATCAGAACAGTCGGGGTTTCTCGCAAAGCATCGAACTTTCCGAATTCCGAAAAAAACGAATTTCGGTCTAAATTCTTGATGGAACACCCTGTATAATGATAAAATTTCAACATTATATCATTACAAACCCCGAAACATAAGAAAAATTAAAAATTTTTCCCACGAACCGCTATGCCCCATGCCTCGCAGTGCATCTCAAAAAAAGACCGACCGCTCAAGATACAGGAAGCAACCTCTACGCCACACTCGATCAGAACAGTCGGGGTTTCTCGCAAAGCATCGAACTTTCCGAATTTCCGAAAAAAAACGAATTTCGGTCTAAATTCTTGATGGAACACCCTGTATAATGATAAAATTTCAACATTATATCATTACAAACCCCGAAACATAAGAAAAATTAAAATTTTCCCACGAACCGCTATGCCCCATGCCTCGCAGTGCATCTCAAAAAAAGACCGACCGCTCAAGATACAGGAAGCAACCTCTACGCCACACTCGATCAGAACAGTCGGGGTTTCTCGCAAAGCATCGAACTTTCCGAATTTCCGAAAAAAACGAATTTCGGTCTAAATTCTTGATGGAACACCCTGTATAATGATAAAATTTCAACATTATATCATTACAAACCCCGAAACATAAGAAAAATTAAAAATTTTCCCACGAACCGCTATGCCCCATGCCTCGCAGTGCATCTCAAAAAAAGACCGACCGCTCAAGATACAGGAAGCAACCTCTACGCCACACTCGATCAGAACAGTCGGGGTTTCTCGCAAAGCATCGAACTTTCCGAATTTCCGAAAAAAAACGAATTTCGGTCTAAATTCTTGATGGAAACACCCTGTATAATGATAAAATTTCAACATTATATCATTACAAACCCCGAAACATAAGAAAAATTAAAAATTTTTCCCACGAACCGCTATGCCCCATGCCTCGCAGTGCATCTCAAAAAAAGACCGACCGCTCAAGATACAGGAAGCAACCTCTACGCCACACTCGATCAGAACAGTCGGGGTTTCTCGCAAAGCATCGAACTTTCCGAATTTCCGAAAAAAACGAATTTCGGTCTAAATTCTTGATGGAACACCCTGTATAATGATAAAATTTCAACATTATATCATTACAAACCCCGAAACATAAGAAAAATTAAAAATTTTCCCACGAACCGCTATGCCCCATGCCTCGCAGTGCATCTCAAAAAAAGACCGACCGCTCAAGATACAGGAAGCAACCTCTACGCCACACTCGATCAGAACAGTCGGGGTTTCTCGCAAAGCATCGAACTTTCCGAATTTCCGAAAAAAACGAATTTCGGTCTAAATTCTTGATGGAACACCCTGTATAATGATAAAATTTCAACATTATATCATTACAAACCCCGAAACATAAGAAAAATTAAAAATTTTTCCCACGAACCGCTATGCCCCATGCCTCGCAGTGCATCTCAAAAAAAGACCGACCGCTCAAGATACAGGAAGCAACCTCTACGCCACACTCGATCAGAACAGTCGGGGTTTCTCGCAAAGCATCGAACTTTCCGAATTTCCGAAAAAAACGAATTTCGGTCTAAATTCTTGATGGAACACCCTGTATAATGATAAAATTTCAACATTATATCATTACAAACCCCGAAACATAAGAAAAATTAAAAATTTTTCCCACGAACCGCTATGCCCCATGCCTCGCAGTGCATCTCAAAAAAAGACCGACCGCTCAAGATACAGGAAGCAACCTCTACGCCACACTCGATCAGAACAGTCGGGGTTTCTCGCAAAGCATCGAACTTTCCGAATTTCCGAAAAAAACGAATTTCGGTCTAAATTCTTGATGGAACACCCTGTATAATGATAAAATTTCAACATTATATCATTACAAACCCCGAAACATAAGAAAAATTAAAAATTTTTCCCACGAACCGCTATGCCCCATGCCTCGCAGTGCATCTCAAAAAAAGACCGACCGCTCAAGATACAGGAAGCAACCTCTACGCCACACTCGATCAGAACAGTCGGGGTTTCTCGCAAAGCATCGAACTTTCCGAATTTCCGAAAAAAACGAATTTCGGTCTAAATTCTTGATGGAACACCCTGTATAATGATAAAATTTCAACATTATATCATTACAAACCCCGAAACATAAGAAAAATTAAAAATTTTTCCCACGAACCGCTATGCCCCATGCCTCGCAGTGCATCTCAAAAAAAGACCGACCGCTCAAGATACAGGAAGCAACCTCTACGCCACACTCGATCAGAACAGTCGGGGTTTCTCGCAAAGCATCGAACTTTCCGAATTTCCGAAAAAAACGAATTTCGGTCTAAATTCTTGATGGAACACCCTGTATAATGATAAAATTTCAACATTATATCATTACAAACCCCGAAACATAAGAAAAATTAAAAATTTTTCCCACGAACCGCTATGCCCCATGCCTCGCAGTGCATCTCAAAAAAAGACCGACCGCTCAAGATACAGGAAGCAACCTCTACGCCACACTCGATCAGAACAGTCGGGGTTTCTCGCAAAGCATCGAACTTTCCGAATTTCCGAAAAAAACGAATTTCGGTCTAAATTCTTGATGGAACACCCTGTATAATGATAAAATTTCAACATTATATCATTACAAACCCCGAAACATAAGAAAAATTAAAAATTTTTCCCACGAACCGCTATGCCCCATGCCTCGCAGTGCATCTCAAAAAAAGACCGACCGCTCAAGATACAGGAAGCAACCTCTACGCCACACTCGATCAGAACAGTCGGGGTTTCTCGCAAAGCATCGAACTTTCCGAATTTCCGAAAAAAAACGAATTTCGGTCTAAATTCTTGATGGAACACCCTGTATAATGATAAAATTTCAACATTATATCATTACAAACCCCGAAACATAAGAAAAATTAAAAATTTTCCCACGAACCGCTATGCCCCATGCCTCGCAGTGCATCTCAAAAAAAGACCGACCGCTCAAGATACAGGAAGCAACCTCTACGCCACACTCGATCAGAACAGTCGGGGTTTCTCGCAAAGCATCGAACTTTCCGAATTTCCGAAAAAAACGAATTTCGGTCTAAATTCTTGATGGAACACCCTGTATAATGATAAAATTTCAACATTATATCATTACAAACCCCGAAACATAAGAAAAATTAAAAATTTTCCCACGAACCGCTATGCCCCATGCCTCGCAGTGCATCTCAAAAAAAGACCGACCGCTCAAGATACAGGAAGCAACCTCTACGCCACACTCGATCAGAACAGTCGGGGTTTCTCGCAAAGCATCGAACTTTCCGAATTTCCGAAAAAAACGAATTTCGGTCTAAATTCTTGATGGAACACCCTGTATAATGATAAAATTTCAACATTATATCATTACAAACCCCGAAACATAAGAAAAATTAAAAATTTTTCCCACGAACCGCTATGCCCCATGCCTCGCAGTGCATCTCAAAAAAAGACCGACCGCTCAAGATACAGGAAGCAACCTCTACGCCACACTCGATCAGAACAGTCGGGGTTTCTCGCAAAGCATCGAACTTTCCGAATTTCCGAAAAAAACGAATTTCGGTCTAAATTCTTGATGGAACACCCTGTATAATGATAAAATTTCAACATTATATCATTACAAACCCCGAAACATAAGAAAAATTAAAAATTTTTCCCACGAACCGCTATGCCCCATGCCTCGCAGTGCATCTCAAAAAAAGACCGACCGCTCAAGATACAGGAAGCAACCTCTACGCCACACTCGATCAGAACAGTCGGGGTTTCTCGCAAAGCATCGAACTTTCCGAATTTCCGAAAAAAACGAATTTCGGTCTAAATTCTTGATGGAACACCCTGTATAATGATAAAATTTCAACATTATATCATTACAAACCCCGAAACATAAGAAAAATTAAAAATTTTTCCCACGAACCGCTATGCCCCATGCCTCGCAGTGCATCTCAAAAAAGACCGACCGCTCAAGATACAGGAAGCAACCTCTACGCCACACTCGATCAGAACAGTCGGGGTTTCTCGCAAAGCATCGAACTTTCCGAATTTCCGAAAAAAAACGAATTTCGGTCTAAATTCTTGATGGAACACCCTGTATAATGATAAAATTTCAACATTATATCATTACAAACCCCGAAACATAAGAAAAATTAAAAATTTTTCCCACGAACCGCTATGCCCCATGCCTCGCAGTGCATCTCAAAAAAAGACCGACCGCTCAAGATACAGGAAGCAACCTCTACGCCACACTCGATCAGAACAGTCGGGGTTTCTCGCAAAGCATCGAACTTTCCGAATTTCCGAAAAAAACGAATTTCGGTCTAAATTCTTGATGGAACACCCTGTATAATGATAAAATTTCAACATTATATCATTACAAACCCCGAAACATAAGAAAAATTAAAAATTTTTCCCACGAACCGCTATGCCCCATGCCTCGCAGTGCATCTCAAAAAAAGACCGACCGCTCAAGATACAGGAAGCAACCTCTACGCCACACTCGATCAGAACAGTCGGGGTTTCTCGCAAAGCATCGAACTTTCCGAATTTCCGAAAAAAACGAATTTCGGTCTAAATTCTTGATGGAACACCCTGTATAATGATAAAATTTCAACATTATATCATTACAAACCCCGAAACATAAGAAAAATTAAAAATTTTTCCCACGAACCGCTATGCCCCATGCCTCGCAGTGCATCTCAAAAAAAGACCGACCGCTCAAGATACAGGAAGCAACCTCTACGCCACACTCGATCAGAACAGTCGGGGTTTCTCGCAAAGCATCGAACTTTCCGAATTTCCGAAAAAAACGAATTTCGGTCTAAATTCTTGATGGAACACCCTGTATAATGATAAAATTTCAACATTATATCATTACAAACCCCGAAACATAAGAAAAATTAAAAATTTTCCCACGAACCGCTATGCCCCATGCCTCGCAGTGCATCTCAAAAAAAGACCGACCGCTCAAGATACAGGAAGCAACCTCTACGCCACACTCGATCAGAACAGTCGGGGTTTCTCGCAAAGCATCGAACTTTCCGAATTTCCGAAAAAAACGAATTTCGGTCTAAATTCTTGATGGAACACCCTGTATAATGATAAAATTTCAACATTATATCATTACAAACCCCGAAACATAAGAAAAATTAAAAATTTTTCCCACGAACCGCTATGCCCCATGCCTCGCAGTGCATCTCAAAAAAAGACCGACCGCTCAAGATACAGGAAGCAACCTCTACGCCACACTCGATCAGAACAGTCGGGGTTTCTCGCAAAGCATCGAACTTTCCGAATTTCCGAAAAAAACGAATTTCGGTCTAAATTCTTGATGGAACACCCTGTATAATGATAAAATTTCAACATTATATCATTACAAACCCCGAAACATAAGAAAAATTAAAAATTTTTCCCACGAACCGCTATGCCCCATGCCTCGCAGTGCATCTCAAAAAAAGACCGACCGCTCAAGATACAGGAAGCAACCTCTACGCCACACTCGATCAGAACAGTCGGGGTTTCTCGCAAAGCATCGAACTTTCCGAATTCCGAAAAAAACGAATTTCGGTCTAAATTCTTGATGGAACACCCTGTATAATGATAAAATTTCAACATTATATCATTACAAACCCCGAAACATAAGAAAAATTAAAAATTTTCCCACGAACCGCTATGCCCCATGCCTCGCAGTGCATCTCAAAAAAAGACCGACCGCTCAAGATACAGGAAGCAACCTCTACGCCACACTCGATCAGAACAGTCGGGGTTTCTCGCAAAGCATCGAACTTTCCGAATTTCCGAAAAAAACGAATTTCGGTCTAAATTCTTGATGGAACACCCTGTATAATGATAAAATTTCAACATTATATCATTACAAACCCCGAAACATAAGAAAAATTAAAAATTTTCCCACGAACCGCTATGCCCCATGCCTCGCAGTGCATCTCAAAAAAAGACCGACCGCTCAAGATACAGGAAGCAACCTCTACGCCACACTCGATCAGAACAGTCGGGGTTTCTCGCAAAGCATCGAACTTTCCGAATTTCCGAAAAAAAACGAATTTCGGTCTAAATTCTTGATGGAACACCCTGTATAATGATAAAATTTCAACATTATATCATTACAAACCCCGAAACATAAGAAAAATTAAAAATTTTTCCCACGAACCGCTATGCCCCATGCCTCGCAGTGCATCTCAAAAAAAGACCGACCGCTCAAGATACAGGAAGCAACCTCTACGCCACACTCGATCAGAACAGTCGGGGTTTCTCGCAAAGCATCGAACTTTCCGAATTTCCGAAAAAAACGAATTTCGGTCTAAATTCTTGATGGAACACCCTGTATAATGATAAAATTTCAACATTATATCATTACAAACCCCGAAACATAAGAAAAATTAAAAATTTTTCCCACGAACCGCTATGCCCCATGCCTCGCAGTGCATCTGGACGTGTAAGTTGTTCTCCCATTAACAGCGAACGTGAGCTCAGCGCGGAACTTATAGAAAATCGCCGTTTTTTTTTTTTTTTGAAGGATGACGGTAGGTTTTTGATGATGATGGGGGCGTTTCGGTGATCGATTACAGATCGTCGAACCGATAGGACTTTTTTTTTTCGAATTAATTCTGAAGAAAAAAATTTCGCGTGAAAACCCGTTTTTTTTTCGAACGATTGTACCGGATTACGTATTTCGATCGTTATTTATGTGCCAGTTTGATTTTTTACGTTCGAGAGATATTTCTGACGAGTGTGATGAAAAATGACCCTGTCGTTCGATCGTTCTCTCCTTACAGTAAAGTCGTCGCGCAGTGCATCGTGTTTAGTGCGAACCGCGTAGCCCTATCTGACACGAACTGCGTAACCCTATCTCGCACAGCATCGATTCTCTGATCGTCTGCTCTAAGCATACCGGTTCGTGGGTAAAGCATACCAGTTCGTGGGTAGGCGTTTTCTGGAAGGTCTCCCCTGCTCTCGAAACACTATAAGGAAGGGATGGAGAATGGGTCATGCTGGCTTCACCTAGATGGAATTCTTAACCGAAAGAAGTCTAGTACTGAAGCTGGTAGGTTCGAATCCTACCCGGCAGTGATAGACTTGTGTCCTTACGGTAAATCGTCGCTGCTACGCTTGGGTTCATGCGATTGTGTTCCAAGTTAATACGATCATATATGAATGAAGCGTTCAGTGTCGGTATATCGGATCGCCGCCTGTCTTGAGTCTCCCCGTACAGCGAGATCGCGGTCCTCTTCGTTTCTTTGTATTCGGATGGCCATATGCGATCGCACTTAAAATTACGGTGTCTTACCGTCAGGTTATGTACACTCTAACTATGCGACTGCTCACTTCGTTCCGAGCGAGAATGTTAAATCATGACTTTTGTCTCGAATCACCGTGTCGTTTTTGCATTACATGTATAACGAAGGGTCGAGAGAAAGTGTGTGAATATAGTTGATGGCTGAGGGTCGGCGCATATATTGTACGTTTACGTGCAAGCGTCGCTCGCCTCGGCGGGGAACTCTTCGGAGTTTCGGACGACTGGTGGTCGTGTAAGAGTCGAAAGTCCGATTTTCTTTTGGGTATTCGCCAACTAGAATGCTGGATGCGGCCGAATCCCGATGATTTTCGTGATCTTTCGACGAATACCGATGGCTGCCGGTCGTAAATGAAATATAATTGTGCGGGGCAGGTCCTAGTCTATCGGCGAAGCCTGCTCCACTCGACGCGAGGCTACGCGGTTCGTATCGTAAAGATGTCTTACCGCCGCGCCTAACGTCTGTTTTTGCACAGTTCCCTGGTTGATCCTGCCAGTAGTCATATGCTTGTCTCAAAGATTAAGCCATGCATGTCTCAGTACAAGCCAAATTAAGGCGAAACCGCGAAAGGCTCATTAAATCAGTTATGGTTCCTTAGATCGTACCCACATTTACTTGGATAACTGTGGTAATTCTAGAGCTAATACATGCAAATAGAGCTCCGACCGGGAACGGAAGGAGCGCTTTTATTAGATCAAAACCAATAGGTGGCGGGTTCGCTCGTCAT
>JACDNR010000058.1:0-33849 GCA_013421045.1 Propylea japonica | reverse complement strand
TTTTTGAAACGAAAAAAAAACGCTGATTATATTTACGTCAGAATGAATTATTTGTTTCCAATAGAAAAAATAAATTTCATGTAATAAATCTGGAAGAAACCCCTCAGCAGAAATTAGATTGAGCCACTGGATTCTAATCAAAGAGTGTCTTTATAATATTTGTGTTTCAAGGTTATAGCACAAACAGGAACAGAGATAATGAACAAAATGAAATTACCCAAATGTCAATTTTGCTTATAACTCGAAAAAAAAAAGAAGATAGAGCAATGAGGTTGACGGCATAATTAGTTTCTCGAAAAAAGACCATCGTAACGTGTAATTCATTTCCTTTAACTCTAAGGGTCAAAAAATAATTGTAGTTCAGGGATCACCAATTCTGGCCACCCCGAACTAGTCAAAGACTCAGCCTGTATAGCATCAGTCAAATTGATTAAACACCTGTATCTTTGTGGGGAAACTTTTAAACCCATAAAATTTAATATATCCGAAAGCAAAGATAAGGGACGACTTAATCTTTGTCCGAAAGCACTTAGAAGTGATTATTCAAAATTTTTTTCTTTTGGTTTTCGAATGAAACACCCTGTATACAAAGAAAATGAACTCACCGTATGCTCTCTGTGCGAGAACGCGGAGACCAATCTTTACTTCTGCTTCCTGATCTCAATCGGTTTGGTCCTAACGACCTTCTTGTTTTCCAGGTTGCCAAGTGATGGCGTACTGCGTTCTGCACTTCTGTATTCAGGAAACAATAGAGGAGGGCTACCGTGAATCCCTGCAATAACATATTCAATTCACAGCTTTCATTTCTTAACTCCATAATTGGGCGCACAAAAATTCATCATGAGAAACGGTTCGGATTCACTGGGTAATTGGATTTTAGATTGAAATCACAAATGTTTTTCTGCCTTCTGATAGAAGTATTGTCTAGATAACAGCCGAATTAATTTGATCAAACCTTCCGTATATCGATTTGAGAAACGAGTGAGTGTTGATCCAATTAGGATCCATTTCGAAATTGGTTGGGGATGAAAATATGGAGGACACATTTTAGTGGCATAATAAATAGATTGATTGACTTGTTTGTATCGAAGTTTTGATTCATCTATTCCAATTCAAAATAAGCAGGTTACCATTTGTAGGTCGAAATAGTTATCCGAACAAAACATTATCGGATGCAATTGAGGAGAGAGCCTTAAGCCCTATTGGAAAGTGCTCCGGAATTTCGAGCACTAAGCCCTTATTTTTTGAGGAATGCTCGCGATTACTTAGCACTTTTGGCAAGTAATTCGTTTACACGAGCATGGAGCACTAAGCACTTTTCAAAATGAACCTTCGTATTTTCCATTCAAATGTTTCTTAGTTTGAAATTTTGATTTTTATGTCTTGTGTTTTCTTTCGAGTGTTATCGTGTTTTGAACTGGCTTAATTTGAAATTGACAATAGTTTTTTCAGAAGTCCAACATTGTCGCTCACAGCCAAACATGTTACCATGACCTCATATGAAAAAAATTGAAGAATAGCATGTGGTCTCGAAACAGATAATAAAATCAGAAAAGTTATAGAACGACAATGACGGCTTGGCAACTAATTAAATGAAAATTTTTCTTGTGGGTAACTAAAAAAGCTGTCTGCTGTCTGCATGAAAAAACGTTTTCTGAGCTCTTATGTCATTCATTGAGTGAACAGACTCTAACTTGATATTCGCCAATAAATAACTTGAAAGCAAGATTATAGAAACTTGCATTGTATATCGAAAAAGGTCGCATTACTCCATAGAATTTGCCAGAAAAAATCGCCATACAACATTACAATTTGTTCTCCGTGTCAAAATAATGGAACATAAAGACTTGTTCCATTCCATAACATACAGCGATATCCTTTTTTTAACACCAGTTATAATGAAGGAAACTTAACAACTTAGCTCTATTCCAATCAGGCGAAAGTCCGCCATTTTCTTGTTCCGACAAGTCCATAAAGGGCTTAGTGCTTGGTAATTTCCGAAAGTGCTCGGGAGCACTGCGATGCTTAGGAGCACTTGTAGAATTACTAAGCACTAAGCCCTTCCAAAAAATTGGCGAAGCACCAAGAACTAAGCACTGGTTCACTGTAGTGCTCGCAAGCACTGTGCTTACGAGCACAAAAGTGCTTCGAGTGCTTTCAAGAGCCTAAGCACAAGACTTCGGCACAGCTCTGGTTGGGGAGTAGCGAATCTGTTACTTTTCATACTTGAATTTTGACGACGAAGAATCGATACAAGAAAGTTTGTCTTCAACAAAATGCTGCCACGGCACATACAGCTAGAGACTGCATGGAAATTGTCCGTCGCTTTTTCCTTGAATACGCTTCGATGATGTGCCTTGGCCCCATCGTTCTCCAGATCTCTCAGCTTCTAATTATTTTTCATGAGGATACCTTAAAGAAGAAGTTTATGCCGATAAGCCTCGAAATCAGAAAAATTCTGAGAAAACCAATCACAGTACAAATTAGGGCAATTAACGTCGACTTGTTGGATAGGGTGATGCGGAACTTTAAATAACTACTACAGCAGTGCATTGTCGAAAACGGTTGTGATCTGCCTGACATCATTTCCCAAACAAAATTTCACATTTCAGTTGCTAAGTGGTAATAGATATGCTCATTTCTTCTGAACATATAATAGTTTTAGAAAATTCAAAACAGCGCAGTAATTGTCATTTCAAAAACGCCCATCTGTTATGCTACACACCCATATTTTTTTTCGATGAGTTTTTTATTGAAATTAGGCTTTTGAGTCATTTTCAGTTTTCCCTCCATTTTCTGACAAAATGTGATTGCTTATGTTGTTTTTAATTCACGTTGCAAGTAATGAACTAATCATAACAGTTGTGTGGTTTTTTCTTGTCAGTTCTCTAAACATTTTCTTTCGTTTGCCCCAAGTGTAGAACTTGAGGTGTGTTTGGCTACAACCAAAGATATTTTATAAATGGTAAAATATCTTTGGCTACAAACGGCCTAAGCCCGGCTGACAATCCTACTTAACTGATGCATGGGTCCGAAACAATCTAAAGTATTTTTTTTTTTCCTTTTTTCCCATCGGTCCCCAGCTTATAAGATGAGATAGTTTTCTATTACTTCTTGCAGGGTTTGATACTTTCAGAATTCCGTATTTTCAGTTTTTCTATGTAGCAGGAGGGGTGTGGTTGGTTATTGCGACTCTAACATAAGTACGTTTGTGGAATTTAGATAATATCATTCATTTTGTGAATATAATTTGTAAATTTTTTCTGTGTATTTCTTTCTCTTGAATAGTGCAAAATATTATTATATTTGTTCATTTCGAGTGAAAAAATATAATTTTTGATCTCAAAAGTCTCGATCATACAGGGCCTTCCTTCAACCGTCTGAAAGCTACCTAAGATTTGTGTGCGACATCATCTATCAAGAAGTGTGACTTTGACACCAACATCACACATCGAGCGTTCGAAAGCCACAGCTGAACTCTCGAAGCAGCGAAAGCGATAGAAAGTCGTTACAATATATGAAACTCCATATTTCCACTTCATATCGTATAATATGGAGTCCTTAAAGAAAGATGTGTCAGTTTCATTTCCATATTTTAACTTTTTCCTTCAAAGGACGAGTATGCAGTTGATATTTGCACTAGAATTTTCAACTTTCCTTAATAAAATAATCACCATACACATTGATGCATATTTGATTGATTTTACTATTCTGTTCGATAACAGAAAGTGGAAACAAGAACTCCAAACACACGTTCATCAAATTCATATCATAATTATTCTCTCGTTTGATAAACATGTTACAGCATGGAATTATATTCAGTTGGTTCAGTTTCAGGTTCGTTTCAGAAAACGGTGTGCAGAGAATTTGTTTCAAAAAATTAATCAGACGAACTAAACAGAACATTAGCCGCCTGACTCCAGGCTACAAGTATATCTTTGACCAGAATATTCACGTATTCGTTGCTGATTATTTCAGCATATGCTTTGATCTACTTCAGTTTCTATTGGACGGATAAATTAAAACGATGGAATAGTATTAAAAATGTTGCGATGTTATCGTGAATAACATGAACTAATTATTCCAACTGATTCAAAGTGTTCTCAGATGACGAAGGATTAGCAATGAGTACATACATATAAAGCACAAAATCAAAACTTCTTATATTCACCTATCGAATTGATGTCGGAAAGTCTACTCATTTTATGGAGGAGTCACTATCTGACATAAGGTCGGGTTTCTTTTTGAATACGTGAAAGAAGCTCAATATGGAATGACTAGGTACCTATTTTTTGCAGTCATTTTCGTAGGAACAATGTGCTATTGCTTGTCATTATTTATAGTGTATTCGTATTCCTTCTCTGAATATAGTTTCACCATTTAAATGAATATTTCACTGAATTTACTAATAATAATAGAATTGATTCAAGAAAACATGCCAAATTCCATCTTTTCAATAAAAGGAAACAGCTGGTGATAAATTTAACTGAAACATCACTTGTGATTTTTTTTTACAGGAGATTGAACCAATTGCTTCTGTTGCTAGTGCAGCAGTGAATTATAATCTCATTATTTCCTTGTGATTAATGGTTATTATTAAGTCCGAGCACAGATACGTACAATGAATGTATTTAACATAGTGTGGATAAAAGAATTCGCTCTGCAGAGTTCACTTTTCGCTTACCGCCACTGTACATGGTGGGCATATTTCGATGTTTTAGCACGACAACTTTTAAGCCAGAGGAAATAGGCAAACCCACTTCTCGATCTCTTTTTCTGAGAAAATAACAAGAATAGTATTCATTTTTGGCTAACTTCTTTTGATTTCGAGTTATAAGCGAAAATTGGAAAAGTGGCGATATCGGAGATATCAATTTTTTCGATATCGCCACTTTTCCAACTTACTTAGTTATATAATGAGATGGAAGCAGGAGAATATTTTTACATATTGCGATCCAGAATAAATACGCATCACATATGTAAGTGCCAGTCTATTTCAAATCGCATATGAAATAACGCATATAGATTTATGATAAAGTTATCAATTCAA
Organism: Propylea japonica; assembly: GCA_013421045.1. NCBI lineage: Eukaryota > Metazoa > Arthropoda > Insecta > Coleoptera > Coccinellidae > Propylea > Propylea japonica. The sequence continues at coordinate 28,799 of JACDNR010000058.1, read as the reverse complement.
TTAGAAAAGTAACAAAGGAAAACTATTTTTGAATACCTAATAGTGAGACCACTAGAAAGAGATTGTGGTAATTATACGAAGCTAGATTTTTCTATGCTCATCAACAGTTGAAACCACATAAAATATTAAGACTCAGATGAAAATAGGTTTTTGATCATTTTCTATACTCATATCGATAATAACCATACAATGTTATATATTTTTGAGTCAGAAAAAATGAAGCTTTCAGGAAATGGGACAAAAGTCTAGTATTTCCATATAAAAAACATAACTTTGGGTCATAGCTTCGTAATTAGAAATGGTGGAAAAAGGCGAGCACGCCACTGGATTTTACGTGAAAAAGTGCCTGTATATTATTTCAATTTCGAGTTCTATCATCAGTAGTAGCGCAGATATGAATTTTTTTCGATCGCCACTTTTTCTAATTTCCGCTTATAACTCGAAAAACAGAAGAAGTAGCCAAACATGAATACTAAGTTGTTAGTTTTCTCAGAAAAAGAGATCGAGAAGTGGGTATCAGATTTTGTCTATCTCTTCTGGTTTGAATGTTGTAGTGCTAAAACATCGAAATAGGCCCACCTGTACATAGTAATCAGTACTTGACTTTGCATTGATCAATTTTGTGGGAATTTGCATTGAAACTCAATCAACACATAATGGAACATTTCAAAATCTTCAATATAAAATCGAAAAGTTTTCATCATATAATATTATGCAACATTACGTATTCAACCATTCATATTGGTCCCCTGAATGGCTGGACCATTATAACTAATAATAATGAAATACTGCAATTTGGCCCTTTTAAACTCAGATGAAATTGCTCGTGGAGCTCGGGTAAACTGGCCGGGATGATATAATCATATAATATCCGGCCATGATGGCACGATTCAGCTTTTCAGATTACTTACGTTGTTCGTTTCGTAAAAGCTGGTCTTCGTAACGTAGAGGGAGACTTTTATTTCACATATTCTGATAAAGTACAGGGTCTTTAGGGGAGGTGGGGTAGACGGGGCAGTGAGGCAAGATGGGATACCCTCAAAATCTTGTAAGCTGAATTATCCAACTAAGACTGGTACCTATATGTGGCTAACATGCCTCAATCAGTTACTTGAATTTCGCTAAAGGAATAGGTCAAGTATTTGCTTTACCGCATGAAAACTATACCTAGCTTTCTATTTGACTGAATAATTTTCCGAATCACTTTAGTTGGAAGTGAATTTTGAAAAATAGAACACACGTGATATGATTATTCTTTACTAGCAATCAAAACCGAGGAAAATAATTCATTTTCCGTTATGTTTAGAAGTAAATTGCAAACTTTGACCAAAATTTGTGTGTTGTGTGATTGTGGAAATTAAACTGATTTTGTCACAATGCAATATGGTCGAATAGAACGGGCATGATTTTGCATCAGTTTAGAAGTGATGCAGCTACAAATAGAAAGGCCTATAGTTATGGTATTTTTGCTATCATCTTTGTTCCATTCATTTGAGTGTTCAGAACTTTTTGGAATATTCTGTTGTGACAACTTGGCTCTTGAGAGTGGATTATTTGTTTTTGCTTTTTTTCCCATTTTATATAAGTATCAGTTGATTCAATGAATAATCTGTTACTCTTTACCATGAAAATATCCGTTTATTCTCAAACAAATCATGACTACCTCGTCTTGCCTTACCTTGCTAAATGATTATAACAGCGCAGTTGGCTTTGGATTATTCCTTGCCGCTACATCAGAATAAGGTATCAAACTAGGGTGCACTCTAACCAGTCAGAACAAATTATGATGATAGCCAAGATATTTGTTGTCAAACTTTAAAAATCTGTTGGCGTTTTTTTGCTTCTGGAAGTTTTGAAATCGATATAATTAGGTAATTAAAGCCGCAATGGCTAATAATTTAGAATGGAACACGCTCATATTGTTGTGTATTATTACCAAAATTTCAAAGTGAATCAACAGATTTTAAGGTTTTCGTTACACCACAGGTATAAAAGTATCACACTTTTACGCAGGTTGGCCGTCGAATTCTGTGGATGGAATGATCAATGTCAAAAATAGATAGGGATAAATCTAGAAAAGATTGATAAATGTGTTGGGTTTGCATAAGAAGCGGCAATGAGATTATTTCAAAGCAAAGCCAGTTTGTTACAATCATTTATAAAGACCTGTATTTTGTAAAACGAGCAATATTATTTATTAGTGAAGTCATATCAGGATGAGTCAATGTCTCCTTTGAGTCGTCTAAAAATTAGAGCTATTTATCCATTATCTATAAAGGGTGCTAGTCTACTTTCAAGTGGACAAACTTCGAGGATTGATTACAACAATTGATTTGCAACAAAAAATGTCCCATAACACATGTTCGAAATGTTGACGGTTTTCTTCCTTCAACATTTCTTGATTTCACGAAATATTTCGAGTTTTTTTCCTCTTAAATGATCGTTTTTTCTGTGTTCCTTGTAGTTTTCATCAAATTTGAATACATATTCGGAACGCGATAAATTTTCTACAAGATGAGAGAGTCTGAATCGAGAAAAACTCTCATTGCAGGCGTGGTAAGGAGAAGAATATCACGATTCTGAAGTTAACAAATCATTTCTATTTTCCAATGTTTTTTTCGATGAAAAATCAATTATTATTCACACATTTTCTTTTCAGTGAAAAAAACCTCAATTAGTGTACTTCGGAATGACATATCAATTTCTGTGATAGCTGCAAATTCTGTGCCCTAATATCATGGCTATCATGATAACAACGAATAAATCTAAAATTTCCGAACCTGATTTTGCTCTATGTCGAAGCTCTTCGTGATCTTATTTCGATGTTGTATTAATGAAATCATCTTTCATCCTGATCGAAATAATAATGAAGAAATCTTCAATACATTTGACACATCGTTTTCGTACTGAATCTAAAACTCTACAGAGTTCATAGCTTTTCTGGACAACAAATTTTATTCTGTTGATGAGATCCGTCCGAGTCTGAAAGCAATAAGATACTTTCAAAATATTCTAGATATAAAAATCCGAACGCTTAATCGTTTCATTACTTTGGCAGCCGAGAACTTAAGATTTGTAATAGAGGTGAAATTATCGATATTCTGGAATATTTCAGTATTTTACTGAATGCTATGAAGCAAAATTGAGAAATTTAGATATCAGTTCAGAAAGTTTATGAAAAAACCTAAGGATTCAACATACTTCAGTGAAGAGAATGTGATGGAATGAAGGAAAAGATGACTCTATCAAGAAAATATGGAATATTTATGAAACATTCCTCCAAAAATAATTTATATTTCAATTCATCAGGTAGGAGAAAACTGGCAGAAAATTAAACCTTGAAGAATTCATCACAAAAGGGGGACTACGTCGGCCTGTTCAATTTTTTACCGAAATTTAATTAAAGGTAAATATCACATTGTTATCCTTATCTCAAGAATTTCCGTATACTGATCGCTTGATAATAAATCTCCTCCACGAGTTCAATGTTGGTAGAAACTGAGCAATGTGAAATTGGGAATTCAAAGAAGAGATGTTTCTGCGCTGGGTTTATCTATCTTCGGAAAAAGAAGTCAGACATCTGATTCGTTAACTTTATATTTCCGCAAAGGTCGAATATTTATCAAATAACATTCAACTCACTTCTAAGAGTTGGTTTCTTAGAATTTCTGCCATTTTATGGATCGTAATGATCATATTGAATAAAAAGAATTGTTTTCGGAGAATATTCATGTTATCAATGAATGACTTTATTCCGAAAACCATTTCATTCGGTGAAATTGTTTTGGGAGATATAACTGAAATATTTTTGACAGTTCTAACAATAAATCCAATTTTATAATGTTGTATCATATGGAACTATGTCACCTAATCATGTCAACATTACATCGAAAACTACATCCAATGCAATTTTCAATCTCACGATAGAGTCTAAAATCTACATGATGTGTGATTTATTGCCATACCTTTTTCTTTTTCTTATCCAAAACTTTTCTCCTAAAGCAAATTTTCAGCATTTTCCATCATAACTTGATCAGAAAAATCTTAAAATGGCAAAAAATTATTCTTGAGTAAACGTCTAGTTCTTTGATTTTTTCCACCTCGCTGACTTTGAAGGCTAATTCTAGCAAAAGTAGACTGTTGAGTACCATTTTTTATTAATGATTCTGAAAGCTGAGTGTTGAGCGCCAGTTTTTAAGCCTACTGAAGTAGCCTGTTACATTTTCAATTTAAATTTGAAAATTTAGATCATGATCCAAATACCTACGTAACTTTTTCACTTGTGACCAACATTTCTATAATTTTTATCGAATTTACGATACTGGTTGTTTAATGTATAAAAGTACATTTCATGGCGATTTATTTACAAAAAAAATATCAGAAAACTCTCTTGTACTTTTTTTAATATCTTTTTTAATGTGGTCAAGTTGAAAATTCTCAAAAGTTCATAAAAAGATTCATAACTCGGAAACCGTGAAAAATCGCATAACATACATTGGGGTGATTCCCATCATGATACCCCATGAGACGAGGGACCTGTTTTTTTCTTTTGGACGTCAATCGTCCGGCCACCCTGTATATGGAGAAATTCATCATTTCTACAACCTTCTAGTGACATTGAAAACAACGCGGATCAATTCTACAAGAAAATAATGATACTGTTAAAAATTTCCACATACAGAGTGAAATGTATCTATCAAATTTCTCTGGCAAGCTGACGGTTTCTATGGAAATGAAAGGACTATATATATATGCTGAATATTTTTGCATGAGTAGCATATTTGAAACTGAGAGATGTTTTTGTGAATCACGAATAATAATTTTGTTCCGCTTGTCAGCTCCGGTACGGGGCGAGTCGAGCCAATGCTTTTTTATAGATCGCGTATTGTTCGTAAAACTTTGAAATTTGTTCCTTCTTGAGCGCTCGTTCTACTTGAATGAGTGCTATATTATTGTTTAGCATAAATCATTCTGTAATTTTCGAATTTTAAACCGAAGATGGTCACATACGATAGGGTTCTACTCCCTGATGACCAATCCGTAGTCAAATTCAATTCTGTCCGTGGGGCCGGCCAGCCATTAACACGACACCTTTCGGAGGGATTGTTCCATGAAATATAGCAATTCTAACTTTTGTTTCTTAATATCTGAGACAACGAGATCAATAGAAATAAAATTGGGGCTACATGCGAGACGCTCAGGATAAGCCTCTTGCAAAAATTTGTGGCCATAGTGTTAATAGAATCATAGATAATTCGATTGGAATTTCGATTCCAGTGAAATTCATTTGGTTAGTGAAGATTGATATACTGAATGTTCATGCAAAATATTAAAAGGATCGCATCAACAGAACCATAGAATTAAACTTTTTTTCAAAATTATGAATTTCAAAGAATAATTTCGAGTTTATCGATTCGCTCAAGCTGAAATTTTGCAGTAAAATGTTCAGTGCCAATTCAAAGCAGTATGCAAAAACAAGAAAACAACCAAAGAAAAGTGAATATTCATATAAAAAAATGTAATATTGCCATGACATAGCTTTCGATTGAATTTAACTGAGTTGAGGGATATAAATTGGCGGAGTGAATGATCGTCCAAATTTTCAAGAAGATTATGAAATCAGAACCATAGAATTTTGATATTTTTAGTAGCCTTCCTTTTCAAAGGTGTTTCTTCATTTTTATTTCCAGAATTTAATTCCGACCGTGCTGAAAATTTGCATTCATATAATATTCAGTAACAATCTCAAGTTTTATGAAAAATTTTGAGCTGATTGCTCTATTGCTTCACCAATAAAATTGGGTCCTTTTTCAAATTTTTGGAAGAGTGAACGGCAATCGAAAAGCAGAAATTCAATATTTGAATGTGAAAAAAATTCTATTTGAATAGGATTTGTTGAAAAAAATTAATTGATAGTGCTTGTTTGATTAATACTGATGATATTTTAAAATAACAACTCTAACCGTTTTTGTTACCTCATTTCTCCAGAATCTCTAATCGTGCCCCAACTCTAGATTTAGAGTTTTCCGAGTGGATTCCAAAAGCTCAATTCCGCAGTTTGACTCGACCGACAATCAATCGAGTCGGAGCAAAAAGTGTTAATGGAACCGACTGGTCGAATGCAGCAAACGTACGTCAAAACTGGGTGCGAAGAAATATTGCAATTTCAAAATAACATCAGGTGTAATACAGCAACGAGGAAATTAGCCACCGAGTTTGATATATGTGGTATATGTGGGCCTGCGTATTATCGATCGCATTTTTACACCTTGGCGAATTGGGGTTCAGAATACCGCAGCTTGCTACAATTCTTAATATTAGATTAGCAATATTTAGTTAATTTGAAGTAAAAAGTTTGTTCCTTTTTCAAAAATACGTTGTTCCTAAAATTGTGAACAGCTTATTTTTGTTTTCTCATTGAGTATGACGATATATTTCAAATATTATTAATTTATTCTTTATACTACATTATCCTTGCAATATATTCTGTGCTTATTTTAAAATTTGTATCGTTGTCAGTGAAAGCCGAGCTGTGTTTATGGAATAATCAATAAATTACCTACAATTTTGGATCTTATTTTTACTGAAACTTTTGTCTCAGATCACATCTTCTATCTACTTACATGTATGTACTTGTTAAGTATGATATTTCGTGTAAAGAATTTTTAAAATGAGCAAGATGCACTTTTTTGCTCGCTTGATCTAGGGGAACAGCGTATTATCGTTTTGCCCAAATGTTTGAAATTTTACAGGTTTGAGCTGGAAGTGGTCCCGAACGACTCGGTTGAAGTCACTGAGGAGGAATCCGAGGTCCAAAATGATTTAGGTACGAGATAAGAAATCATATCGATATCTAACATGACACATATTTAAAAATAAAGCTACAACTCACATAAGTTAGGTTATAGAAAAATTTCCGATTATCAATTAATTCGACACAACATTAATATTATTCTCCGCTTTCATTGATTATCATTATTGCTGAAGTAATTTTTTTCTTTCAGGAATGACTATAAAAACGTGTCCAACGGTGTCAAATCGGGACTATTTGGTGGCCCTAAAATGGGTGCGCCATTACCAATCCGAAGATCAAATTGGCCACTGAAATATTCACGAACTTTCAAAACGCTATGCCTGATGGTTCTTGAAATTTGAAACTCTGCGGTGCTCAGAATAAGGAAGATAGACCAACATAATATGTTACATATTCGAAATCATCCATTTGGAAAAATGAAGTTGCCATCAATATGTTGGCCACTCTGTATATATTTCAGTTTGTGGAGTCATATCAAAAACCTCAGTTGATTTCAAGAAACTTTCATACGAAACATTTTTTGTATCTCCTTTAGTAACAAAGTTAAAGGGGTGGTCAAATTATGGTGAAAAACCCGGTACATACTCTAACAGGCTAAAGTGAGATTCTGAAGTTCAGAATCTGAACGCTTTGGAGTAAGCAGAGCATGCTCGGAGTAAGTTTGTGCCTTGGTGTGGTTCCATATTTATGACTGTCATCTGTTGCGATTGGAGCGTATTCATAGGAGATTATTAAATACGTGTTATTTAAGAGAACAGAGCGGTGTTCTGAGTGTGGTGCACACCTTTCCGATGTTATGGAGGAGTTAAGGATATCCTCGTTATTTGATAGACATGAAGAAGAACAATGTGACAGGTCTGCCTGTGGATTGTTGGCCAACAGAATAGATTCACCGTATCTTCTGTCCAAGGTGTCTTTCAATGTACCGAAACTAGCAGCAAGGTCGACATCAGATGTGATTACTCTCTTATACTATAACTATTAAGGATACCATCAGCCTATGAAACTTATTATTTAAGGACTCATGATGTTGTTAATATTTCACTAAGTAGAGTGATGGTTAGTTTTCTAGTTTCGCGACATAATGATATTCAAAAAACACGACCACGGTTGAGCATATATTGTATCATTACTTTTGAATGCTACTACACTCTTATTTAGATATTTTTTGGACACTATTTTTTAAAATCTAAATATTTCAGAATTTTTCAATGGAAGTTGATATTGTTCATAGTATGCAGGAATTTGAGTTGCCTTTCTCCTAACGATAATAGAATATCTCAGAAAAAATATGTTTGGAGGTTGAAATATCGATTTCATTCTTCGTTCGGTAATATTCACTTATTTTTTATGAGTCCCGATATATTTTTCCTTTTTGAGAAGAAGTATTAGCATTAGCAACTAATATCACTTGATATCCGTATAACTATTATGGTAATTACAAAAAATAATATCTCATTTGCTCGGAAAATTAATCCAAATCAAAAAATTGATAGAATAATTTGAAATAATTTACCTGCAATGAAAGAAGTACAGCCCTTGCTCTTTCAAAAATGCTTCGTGAATTGGCATCAGGCGTAGGTGCCCAGATGGTGATGATGTATGTGACACCCAGTAGAGGCATAAGGACGAGAAGAGCCTTGGCCGCCTTATGATATTGTTGAGTTTCAACCGTATTCGCCGATCGAAGTTTGGTGACTAACACCCACATGATGGCGACCAAGAAAATCAGGTTCAATAGTAAAACAGCAACTTGAGGAGCCTGGAAAATCCAATCTACGAGGTGGGGCTCGAACCAGCCACACTGCAATAAAAACATCGCTATGTGACCCTAAACTGAAATGGCAATAATCAATTTTTATGGCGATATAACTCCATAAATGACAGAAAAATGAGTCTGGAAATATACAGTTGGCAATATTGGTTTACTCTTCCGCTAGCACTCCTTGTGATGAAATATAGTTACAAATACTCAGAGGTTGGCAGTGAAAAAAGAATTATAGCTCTCTGACTAAATGTCTGCAATTTTTATTTCTTGAGAGGGAAATTATTCTGAACGCAGAACGCTTGGAGTCAGAATTTGATAGAGTAGTTCCAGAGATATTTCCATATAGTCCGTTCACATATTATTGAGCGTTTGTTTATTCATCTGAGATTGCCAGTATTCACTGTCATGATGATGAACAAAGTCAACGTTGCCGAATGTGCCCGGCCTCGTCTGACAAGCTATCAGAGAACTCTATGCAATATTGACAACATTGCGTTTCAATCTGATAAGAAAATAAAGAATATAACCTGAAATTTCAATATAAACCGTGAAACGTGTGCTAAGTAGCTTTACCTCGAAGTTCTTTGATGTTTTCGCTATAGTTATTGAATAAATTCGAAATAATATGCGTCAAATCTTTATGTTAAATTCCTGGGGATAAAGGAGCAAATAAGTCATTTTATGTCAAAAAAAGTGGCAGCGGATACTTTCGTAGAACACTGAAGACATAATTTATTTTTTTTATCAATCAATTTTTCAGCTGTGATTGATAAAAAGTATCTAATTTTTATAGCAGAATCACGATGAAGAATCATCAGATATACAGGATGAGTCTTTGACTTGTACATATATTTTAACCGTAGATTCCTGAGGTAAAAAAAACTTTTTTCCCCTACCATTTTTTCCGATTCGGCCTGTTTAAAAATATACAGGCTGTTGAAAATCCATGAAAAGCATAAATTTTCAGTAATATCTCGCAAACGATTCCTTCAAATGAAATGATTTTAGAAACATAGTTTTTCATGAATATGATTAATCTTTCCCGACTACAAAATTCCGAGTAATTCGATGTTGAAAGAAAAAAAATCTTAGAAATACGAAAAATTGGGTACTTTGGCTGCAACTCTGTCAAAAATATTCACAGAATTCAATTTTCCCTATGTGGTCACTTTGACAAATTTCAAGAATTATTCGAGAATTTGTTATCTGGAATGATGAATGGTAAGAAATCTAGCAGATTTTCTTTACAAATGGGGTTACAATGAATAAGCTCACCTCTATACTTCTTCAGTGTAAATCCTTATCTATTCAAGCAAATTTCCACACCACTTTCGAAGTACCTATTGCAATTTTGTTTCGTCGAGCTTTGACATACGTTGATCCAAATTTACATTACGTTAGAATACGTTCATTTCTCATTTATTCATCATATTTATTACTATACTAAAATGACCTTAATAAGTAATTATTCATGAAGTCGTATGATTTTGAAAACAAACTAACCACAGAACACCGATGTCAAAGAATCTAGTGTCACGTCTGTGCTGTGACTTTCACCATGCGGACCATAGAGAAAAGTTTGTTCTATGATGCGGACACCCCTCGAAATTCAATCACCCCAACTGGTGTTTATGAACCTGAAATATCATGCGTGTTATGGTTGAGTTGTTGTTTTGATTTCGGAAGCTCTTGCACGGACACGGAAGATTTCAAGAGATATTGGAAATGAATGCTATAGCTAGAATAGGTGGTTTAAAAGTTAATCCGATATAATCAAAAATGAAGTATACATCAAGAAGAGATTATTCTGCTTTTCATCACTAGCAAAATGTTGAATGAATCAATCATTGCATTAGAAAATATACAACTGGTATTGAAAAAGTGAGTTCATATTTCTTTCTTTATTACAGCAGCTTATTTGAAAATTTCGAATGGTATAACTACTCGTTTCTTTGATACAATAGCTTATTTCAAAGGTTTGAATGCTATATCTCGTACTCGCAGAAATTCAGTGGTTAGTTTACCAGTGGCGGCATAGCTCATTCTGAAAACAAAAAAGGTCTATATCTTCTTATTTAGGCCGAATCTGAAAAAATGGTAGAGGAAAAAAGTGTTTCTTTTGACCCCAGGAATATACGGTTAAAATATATGTACAAGTCACAGACTCAACCTGTATAATTGAAACTCAGATATACCCTTTACAGAAATTACTGGAAGTATACCTACTTCTTTCGTTTTCTTATAAAAATTCATTTTTTATGGATACGAGTCACTATCAATGAGTTACTCAGAAATTCCACGGATGCTCTAAGATACGCCTATAATTAGAACTTATTCAAGTAATACGGTCAGTGTTCGTTAACGAATTCTTCTTGATCATAGAGTTTATGTGAACTTCATACCTAAAGAAATTGAATTACCATTTATGTATTTCATCAAAGCCAGTGTGATATACAATCTGAAAACTCACCCTTCGTTACTAGACTGTGAGTTTGTATCATGTTGTTATTAATTATTTGGGTGAGTTGCATCACATTACCTCTCAGCAGATTATGTTGGCTCGAAGGTAATTATTTTTCCTAGTATATAGAGTCCTCCAATGAAGCTCATTCTCTAGTCAAAGGATTGGTTATTCAGCGCGTATAGGGTAGTGTACTTGATTAATAAATTGTTGGACATTCAGAGGATACACCTATTCGTCCATGCGGAACGACAACAAAGTTTAAATTCAGATTTTGATGTGAACTACAAGAGGAAAATCAAATATTTCTTGGAGTTGTGAACTACCCTTGCTCTTATAAGTTTATTTATTACATCAATAACACAGAAAAAAAGAAAATTTTCCAAATATAGCTAGGTGTATAACTTTCGAAGGGATTGTCCTAGAGACATGAAATTTTCAGGGTGAATTCGGTTCCTAAATGACTCGGCTGAGTTCGTCAACCAGATAAATCATACAGGGTGTTCCATAAAATATGGCCATTCAGAATGTTTGTTCCTTAATATCTCATACAAAATAAAACCCATCGAAATAAAATGTTGCGGCCATATGCAAGATGCTCATAGTAAGCTTCATGCAAGATTTTGTGGCCATTATTCAAACAAAACCACAGATAATTCAATTGGAAAATCGAGAAGAAGACACTCCATATTTCGATGAGGAAATATCTGATTCGAATAAAATTTATTTTAATTAATTTAATCACTTGTCGAAAAAATTTCATACTAAATGAAATTCGGAGTGATTTAGTCATTTAGACACTGATTAGTTGAAAGGTCATTGCAATGTGTGTTATAAATCAAACCAATTTTCACCCTAGACCAATTTGCTCGGTTCTACCTTCGATTACGATTGATTTCTCTCTGGTAATATGCATACGTTCTGCTATTGACGTTGAGAGATTTGTGTTGATTAGTTTTTGCTCCAAAATCCAAATCAATATTTCGGGATGGATAGACGAAGTTGATAAGGTTTGTTATTTCAAAGTGTCATTTCTAATTGATGTAATGAAGGTTGTTACAGTTTTCCCCTTTCAATAAAAATATCTAACGAACCTGAAGGCTGTTATTTGTTGTTGAAACGCAATCATATAGTCAGTGTCAGGACCAATTAAAATTTAAAGATACTGTTACGCAAACATGATTTTGGTGATTGCTGCGACGTACTTCTATCATCGTTGAAATGGAAATTCAAACTTATTTTTTTTCTATTGATTCAATTCACCCATAGTGAACATGATAACTTCCAAAAAGGTTTATTTCAAAAGAGGAAATCATCAAGGTGAGTATAATATTTCAATCTACCCTATCGAAGAGAGGGATTGTTCGATGTGGTTGAGATTTGCTAACTTTGTTCGATAACAATCTCTGCATGAGGAGTTCGTTGACGAAATCCAAATATCGGGATCCGAACCCAAATGATGTTAATCTGATTGATGATGTGAAAGTAACATTCCAAAAAATCTCCAATTGAACTGCAAGAGAATACCTGAGTTTGCACAAGGAATTATCGATTATGTTAATGATAGTTTTCAACCACTACACAGACAGAATTTATTCATTCGCCAGGAGATAAACTGAATTTTTTTGTGATATATATTTTTCTGTTAAAAAATTATGTTGGAGTAAATTCAACACAAGAGCACAATGTTTCAAGAAGATAGTAAAAATATAACTACTCTAATGATAAATTGACTCGTATTAAAATCCCACAACATCAATTCATTTTGCAGACCATACAACATTCCCCCAGTTGTTTCAGCGATTTTCGAATTATATACGGGTTATTTCAACCATAACCTCCTGAACTCTCTATAGACGGCTCTGTTTCAACCATTGTTACATGCAGCAGTCATTATCTCCGACAAATGTTTTCTAATTGCAATTTATTCCTTGTGCACTTCAGATTTTAATTGATGGTATCGAGAAATGATGTCCAGTATCATCATATTACACAAAATAATATGTCATTTTGACATAAGTTTGTCACACGTTTTTCATCTTTATTCCGAAATTGAATTCGATATTTAGGATGAAATACCACTATTTAAATCTATGGGAGATGATTACCCTTCAGTAGGGTCCTGTAGCGGTCTTAGAAGAACAGAAGATTCGAAAATCATCACTTGGAACGCCAGACCTGGTTTAAAACACCCTCCTGGCCCAAGAGCATCAATTAAGTGTTTTGTGTCTAAATATTGAAGGTATTTATTCGAATAGTTTTAAGTTTCAATTTTGTAAAAACGGCGAGGCAGGGTTTTTTCTACTGAGGTTTTTCCCTGTACTCTGGTATCATACGACAGAATAGTATGGTACCCCGTTTTGCACCAACCTCAGCTAGGGACTTTTTTGTTTCATGAATTGTATTTTTTTTAGCTCTCAATTCAAAAGAATATATATATATACACAAAATACAGGTAGTACATGTAGTTTATCTGGTAAGATACTGAGAAAAAATTCAGGAAAGCCCTGAGCAAGTGCTTTTGAGAGCTTGTTCATTCTGATGATTCTGATGATGCGATCCTCTTGAAATTTTGCAATATCCGAGGGGTAAATATCTGGGGATTTATGGTGTACAGCCTAGAGGATTTACAGAAATTTACTAAGGATTTACAAGAAAAAGAGGATTTACGGGGATTTATTGATGATTTCCTTGGGACCTTTGACCTTGAATAATTTTTTTTTCACGGGTCGTAATGATGGGGAGTTTTGAAAGTTATTTTTTATTGTGTTTTCAACAAGGATACAAAATTTCAGCTTGATGGTAATTTACGTAACTTGCAATGTCTAAATTGACCGGACTGAGAGGAATGTGACAGCAATTGACGGCTCAGTTGTTTTGTTTCCTATTACAAGCCATGCAGCTTCGTCGTCTAGTTGCACCAATTACTGCGAAATTATAATTGACCGACAGCTCACCTCCTTCCTTATGCGACCATATTATCGTGATAACATTACGACATTGGCAACTGCATATTATGCGGCCTGCAGCATGCGTGAGGCAATTTATCAACAATTTCATCTGGATTTATTCTATATAAAAAGGGTACTAGTAGGTATGAAACTAATGACAGCCCTGCAGTGAAGTTTGAAGTGTTCACGGATTGGTTCATATTGGGGAAAACAATCATTGGAATCTGCATAATATGCAGATTCCAATGATTGTTTTCTCCAATATGAATGGTGAGCTATTGGTTTGATTCTATCCATTTATCAATTCAATTTTCAGGGGACCATGATCAAGATAACTGCCAAGAGGAACATTCACAGGACTTCAAATTGAAAGTCCGAAAAAGGTTTGAGTTTGGAGCAGGAGTTTTGAATCAACGAATGGAGAAAATATAAGGTCTCAGGATGTTCAAAGTCTTACAGAATCTAATACGAAAACATTCAAAACACATCAAACCTTAATAATTCGGGAAATACTGAGACGATTTGGCTCCTTCATCATGAGGGAACTAAGGTGAACAATTTATATAGGGTGCTCTTTTTAAAGTGGACAAACTTTAAAAAGATAAAAAGATATAATATGAAATACCTGCGGAATTCTTTATATCTAACCAATCTACTTAAAGTATTATTTTAGAATGAATACTTAACAATTACTTAACCAATGAAAAATGATAAACTATGGTAGTATGGTAAGAATAACATCAACTAAAGAAATCGCTCAAAATGACCACCTTCATTCAATACACATAGTTCATAAAGTTGTCTCAAGTTGTTTAGACTATTTTTGATAGCATTATTATGGCTCTGATTCAAGTCAGAAATTAAAGCTTCAAAATTTGTTTCTAATGATTACAATATTATCATCATTCTTTGTGCGTTGACGCGATTAGTTCCGAATTATGGGTTTAATATTGGTTGATTTTATATCATTAATATTATTCTCCGCTTTCATGATTGTCATTTTTGCTGAAGTTATTTTTTTCCTTTAGGAACGGCTATAAAAACGTGTCCAACGGTGTTAAATCGGGACTATTTGCTGGCCATGAAATGGGTGCGCCATTACCAATCCAAAGATCAAATTGGCCACTTAAATATTCACGAACTTCCAGAACGCTATGCCAGATGGTTATTGAAATTCGAAACGAAGATAGACCAACATATGTTATATATTCGAAATCAGGGAAAAAAGAACTAGCCAAACATGAAAAAATATACAGTGTTCCATTTGAAAAATTAAGTTGCCATCAATATGTTGGCCACCCTGTATATATTTCTGGACTCATATCAAAAACCTCAGTTGATTTCGTGAAAACTTTCATCAGAAGCATTTTATTGTATCTCCTTCAGAAACATATATTTCATATATGTCAGTGATCCGCGACGCCGGGTAAGTGGGATTTCTCCTAGCATTGAGGATCAAAAGACGATCTTGGGCAGCTGTTGTACTGCGCTACTGACCTCCCCCATGAACATATTAAGCTACTGAGTCGTTTTGGATGAACCTATTCCAAGCCCAACTCACGACACTTTGCGAAACATTCAACCGCCGGGACACTTCTCGCTGGGACAAACCTTCCTGTATCCACCGTATGATTGGTCCAGTTGCACAGGAGCCAAACGTCTTCTCGGCATGACTGATAAGCTGATATTGTTCTCATTTCTTTTTTTTTGTTTCATGAATTGTATTTTTTTTAGCTCTCAATTCAAAAGAATATATATATATACACAAAATACAGGTAGTACATGTAGTTTATCTGGTAAGATACTGAGAAAAAAATTCAGGAAAGCCCTGAGCAAGTGCTTTTGAGAGCTTGTTCATTCTGATGATTCTGATGATGCGATCCTCTTGAAATTTTGCAATATCCGAGGGGTAAATATCTGGGGATTTATGGTGTACAGCCTAGAGGATTTACAGAAATTTACTAAGGATTTACAAGAAAAAGAGGATTTACGGGGATTTATTGATGATTTCCTTGGGACCTTTGACCTTGAATAATTTTTTTTTCACGGGTCGTAATGATGGGGAGTTTTGAAAGTTTTTTTTGTTGTGTTTTCAACAAGGGTACAAAATTTCAGCTTGATGGTAATTTACGTAACTTGCAATGTCTAAATTGACCGGACTGAGAGGAATGTGACAGCAATTGACGGCTCAGTTGTTTTGTTTCCTATTACAAGCCATGCAGCTTCGTCGTCTAGTTGCACCAATTACTGCGAAATTATAATTGACCGACAGCTCACCTCCTTCCTTATGCGACCATATTATCGTGATAACATTACGACATTGGCAACTGCATATTATGCGGCCTGCAGCATGCGTGAGGCAATTTATCAACAATTTCATCTGGATTTATTCTATATAAAAAGGGTACTAGTAGGTATGGAACTAATGACAGCCCTTGCGTGAAGTTTGAAGTGCTCACGGATTGGTTCATATTGGGGAAAACAATCATTGGAATCTGCATATGATTGTGAGCTATTGGTTTGATTCTATCCATTTATCAATTCAATTTTCAGGGGACCATGATCAAGATAACTGCCAAGAGGAACATTCACAGGACTTCAAATTGAAAGTCCGAAAAAGGTTTAAGTTTGGAGCAGGAGTTTTGAATCAACGAATGGAGAAAATATAAGGTCTCAGGATGTTCAAAGTCTTACAGAATCGAATTCGAAAACATTCAAAACACATCAAACCTTAATAATTCGGGAAATACTGAACCGATTTGGCTCATCAGGAAACATCATGAGGGAACTAAGGCGAACAATTTTATATAGGGTGCTCTTTTTAAAGTGGACAAACTTCAAGGGGCGATTATACGAGTGATTTGCAACAAAAAATGTCATATAACACAGAGAGCCAATTTAGGTTCGGAATTTGTTGACTTTTTCGTTGTTATCATGTTAGCCATGATATTATGGCGGAGGATGAGCAGCTAGCAGCAAAGTTTATTGTCATTCGAAAGTGCACTTACTGGAGTTTTTTTACTGATAAAAAAACGTGTACATAAATATTGATATTTCATCGAGAAAACTATTGGAAAAATAGGACTAATTTTGTTAACTTTATAGAATCGTGATTTTCATTTCCTTACCCCGCCAGCAATAAGTGTTTTTTATGCATACAGACTCTTATATTGTAGAAAATGTATTGGCCTTTCCAAATTTGATGAGACTACGCGGAAAACTGAAGAATGATCATTTTAAAGGAAAAACTCGAAATATTTCGTGACATCAAGAAATGTGAAATAGAAGAATAACCGTCAACATTTCGACCATGTGTTATATGACATTTTTTGTTGGAAATCACTCGTAAAATCGCCCCTTGAAGTAGACACCCTGTATATGCACATAGCCTGAAAAACACGTCTACATATCATTGCATTCCAAGACTTCACTGCGTAAAGACAGCCGATCAGAATTATTTTTCCAGGCTTAAAATTCGAAACGGATAGTCCTTTGAAGAGATTTTTCCAACAATTCTCTAAGAGATGTCAAATCACATAAAGATTACCAATGGGATGAACAGCTGAAATTCAGCTCTGTTATCAGAATAACCTGTAAGTTCTGGTTGGGAAAATTCAGCCCTAGAAACAAGCTAGAGTGAAAACATATAAATTGACCACAGGAATATACTTTTGCGTTTATAATAGATTTTTTGTCACAATTGAAATTTATTTCTTGAGAAAATAGATAAGTGTAACAATATGTACAAATAAATCAGGCAGAACTGTTTATAATTATGCTTTTTCTAATATAAGTAAAAATGGACGTTGAAACATTTCGACTTACTCCTAGGTGAGTATGGTGGTCATATTTCTGAAACCATGGAATTTATCGCTTTCAGGGAAACATTGAACAACTCCAGCAAGACTAGTATGAAACAAGGAAATTCAAAAACAGATATATTATAGTGAAGAATCCTTACTGAATGAAATAATCCAACTAATCAGGTACAACAAGGAACTATCTAATATTGTCAAAGAAATAATTAATGATGAAATGGAAACCTTAAAACCACAAAACCGTAGGAAAAACGGAAGGACCTGAACAAAGGCAAAAGCGAATACTAGGAGCCTAGAAAACACAAAGCCAATTTAATTGCGTATTGAATGAAAGTTAGGCAACGTTCAATGTCGCAAAACGGAGGAATCTCATTCCACAGGGTTTCTCAGATTAACTGCCAAGAAATTCTGGGGTTATTTTTTGGAAAAGAATTAGTGGGCTTCATGTGTAATGTACCGGGTTTTTCACTATAATTTGACCCCCCCTTTAACTTTGTTACTAAAGGAGATACAAAAAAATGTTTCGTATGAAAGTTTCTTGAAATCAACTGATGTTTTTTATATGAGTCCAGAAACTGAAATATATACAGGGTGGCCAATATATTGATGGCAACTTAATTTTCTCAAATGGAACACCCTGTATATTTTTCCATGATTGGCTAGCTCTTTGCCCCCTGATTTCGAATATGTAACATATGTTGGTCTACCTTCCTTATTCTGAGAACCACAGAGTTTCAAATTTTAAGAACCACCTGCAAAGATCTGTAATCATTTTACAAGTGGCAGAGTGCGTCTACTGAAATTGCTCATTTTTGGAGTTATAATAACGTCACTGGGAAGATATACAGGGTGAACAACATTGAATGCAACTATATTTTTTCAAATGAGACACCCTGTCCTGTATATTCTTCCTTTTTTCCTATTTCCTCCTGATCTCGAATATAAATGCGTATGTGGATGTGTCTCTTCAATTTTCAGAGCTTCAAAGTTTTGAAATGATGACACCGAATAAAAAGATATAATATGAAATACCTACGGAATTCTTTATATCTAACCAATCTACTTAAAAGTATTATTTTAGAATGAATACTTAACAATTACTTAACCAATGAAAAATGATAAACTATGGTAGTATGGTAAGAATAACATCAACTAAAGAAATCGCTCAAAATGACCACCTTCATTCAATACACATAGTTCATAAAGTTGTCTCAAGTTGTTTAGACTATTTTGATAGCATTATTATGGCTCTGATTCAAGTCAGAAATTAAAGCTCCAAAATTTGTTTCTAATGATTACAATATTATCATCATTCTTTGTGCGTTGACGCGATTATTTCCGAATTATGGGTTTAATATTGGTTGATTTTATATCATTAATATTATTCTCCGCTTTCATGATTGTCATTTTTGCTGAAGTGATTTTTTTCCTTTGTGAACGGCTATAAAAACGTGTCCAACGGTGTTAAATCGGGACTATTTTCTGGCCATGAAATGGGTGCGCCATTACCAATCCAAAGATCAAATTGGCCACTTAAATATTCACGAACTTCCAGAACGCTATGCCAGATGGTTATTGAAATTCGAAACGAAGATAGACCAACATATGTTATATATTCGAAATCAGGGAAAAAAGAACTAACCAAACATGAAAAAATATACAGTGTTCCATTTGAAAAAATTAAGTTGCCATCAATATGTTGGCCACCCTGTATATATTTCTGGACTCATATCAAAAAACCTCAGTTGATTTCGTGAAACTTTCATCAGAAGCATTTTATTGTATCTCCTTCAGAAACATATATTTCATATATGTCAGTGATCCGCGACGCCGGGTAAGTGGGATTTCCCTAGCATTGAGGATCAAAAGACGATCTTGGGCAGCTGTTGTACTGCGCTACTGACCTCCCCCATGAACATATTAAGCTACTGAGTCGTTTTGGATGAACCTATTCCAAGCCCAACTCACGACACTTTGCGAAACATTCAACCGCGGGACACTTCTCGCTGGGACAAACCTTCCTGTATCCACCGTATGATTTGGTCCAGTTGCACAGGAGCCAAACGTCTTCTCGGCATGACTGATAAGCTGATATTGTTCTCATTTCTTCAGTTATTGTCATCTTATGTATTTGATAATAATCGATTTTGTGAACAAGAGCCGATGAAGTGAGGAAGACTTTGATACAATCAACTCAAAACATCCTACCTTTTCTAAGAGAACATATAATACAGATATTAACGAGATAACTTGAAAAAATTGATTCGTTCATTGTTCGTTAGTCTATAATGGTTTAGTGGTCTCAATGAAAAACATTCTTCTCGTTACCTAATTCATAATTGCCCACAAGAATCTTTGAACTTGCTTTCCATTTAGCGATTGATTCTTCAATTCCTCTTTTTGTGGTATAAAATTCTAATTGCTCCGCAAATAACGACTTCACTGGAGAAAAGATCCAGTGGTATCGAAATTAACTGTTCGAATATCTCATTATGAGTCAAGTTTTGAATGCAGACATTTCTGAACAGAAATCGAGTTTCTCATCTTAGTATTTTGGATAGATTAAATTTTTCCCCAATTTTATACATGAAATCCATTCTATAATATTATAAATGCGAAAGTAACTATGTCTGTCTGTCTGTCTGTTACTCTTTCACGCCTAAACGGCTGAACGGATTTTGATGAAATTTGATATGGTGATAGATGATAACCTAGAAATGGTCATAGGCTATAAATAATCACGCCATCGTTCTAAGGGGGTAGGCAGTAGGCAGATTACTAAATTGAGTTAGTGATTTTTAGTCGTTTTTGATGGGACTATTGCTCTTTCACGTCTAAACAGCTGAACAGATTTTGATGAAATTTAGTATGGTTATAGATGGTTACAGATACGGATATAAGATCAAAATGATCACGTCATCGTTCTTAGGGGGTAGGAAGTAGGCAGAAAACTGAATTGAGTTAGTGATTTTTTATGGTTTTTGCTGGGAGTTCTGCTCTATCATGCCCAAACGGCTGAACGGATTTTGACGAAATTTAGTTAGGTGATAGATAGTAATCTAGAAAAGAATATGGGCTATAAATATTCATGCTATCGTACTTAAGGCGTAGGCAATAGGCAGAAAACTAATTAAGTTAGTGATTTTTATCGTTTGTTTTGAAAGTTTACCTCATTCACGCCTTAACGTCTGAACGGATTATTATAAGACTTGGTTAATATAAAGATAGGGTCCTAGGCACGGACACAGGCTACTTTTTCCGGCGGGAAAATATCTCATTCCCGCGAAAATCTAGCGTGATCGTATCAAGAAGCGCATGACGCCATAGCTACTGAAATGATTCTGATGTTTTTTTAACTGAGTGTTACTAAGACTTTAAGTTAGTATTTGATCACTTTTCTAACTTAGAAGGTCGGTAGGCGCCATAATTTAGGGAATTTGTGATAATTTTGATGCAACTGACTTTATTTAACAGTTTCACTTGGATCGAAACTCCATCAGACTACTTAACTTTTAAGTGCACCTCACACGGTCAATATTATTGAAGCAATATCGTTATTGATCAATATATTGAACGTATAAGGAGTGCATTGAAACAATAATATTTATGGCAATAATATTGAGAAAAATTAAATCGATTTGATATTTATTGCAGTTCCGCCATATATTGAGGAGCCGTCAATATTATTGACACCGTGTGAGGGGTAAACAGAATATGTGCAATAAAATTTCAGTAATTCTGGAGACGCCGTAGAGGGTGTTTGCTTAAATTGTGTTTTCCCCCCTTTCGAGATGGAAACTGATAGTGAAAAGAAGCGAAAGTGTTCTCAAGATAAAAAAAAAGAAGAAAGAAAATTTATTATAATGTGTATAGAGGTTAGTGGTGTGTCAAACACAGTGCATCAAAGGTCTCTTCAACCATCTCGCCTATGGTTGTTGCAGCAATGTGAGACGAAAATTTCAAATCTTCAAAGCTGTTTCCAGTTGCTAGAAATCTTAATACGACTGCAAGTCGATCCGCCGCTGAAATAGCCTTCCTCATAATCGTATCTTGTTTTATTATAAATGGTGAAACGAGTGCAACAAGTTGTTGAAAAAGTTGTTCATCCATTCTTAAAAAAATTTGTAGTCGTCTGGCTCACCGTTGAGTTCTCGAAGCAATTTCCCATGTCCATGACTCGATCATTTTTTAACAATTTTTCAACCACACTTTTCTCTGCCTCCTTTTTTCCTCTTATTCAGAACCAAAGCAGATCCTATTAAA
The DNA here is from genome assembly GCA_013421045.1 of Propylea japonica. Classification (NCBI taxonomy): domain Eukaryota; kingdom Metazoa; phylum Arthropoda; class Insecta; order Coleoptera; family Coccinellidae; genus Propylea; species Propylea japonica. Next base: position 6,724 of record JACDNR010000058.1, on the reverse strand, counting down.
AACGATAGATCCATCCTCCCTGACTTCACAATTGAAACTGACACTTTATTGGACAATATTATTGAATCGTGTGAGGCTGCCGTTTTTTACCATATATTGCGTCAATAATATTGAATCAATAATATTGACCGTGTAAGGTAGCCCATAGGGTAGGAATGTACCAAAATTCAGACTACTTTTTACTTCGGGAAAAATATCTCATTCCCACAGGAACCTATATACAACATTGAAACTCTCTCTAGAATCACATTACGTCGAAATATTGATCTGATTTGTATACGATTTTTTATTCAACTGACTTATTACATACAGACAAAATATGCGGACGAAGTCGCGGGTAAAAGTTAGTATACCATATATTCAAAATAATCGTACCGAAAATATCGTTCGATGAATACATAATTCATTCAGCAAACGATGCTTAGCTTAGCTTTATTGTTCAAGGTTCTTTCTGTTTCATTTGATAATCACAAAATCCCTTGCTAGTCAACCGATGATATGTTTTCCTTGTAGAATTATTCCTTGGGGAAACACGAGCTTACTTTAAGTTTCGAATGTAGGTATTATTGAACGGATAATGTGAACGTATTGAATTATAAATGTTTATCGCTTTAGAGATCGTTGTTCAAACCGCAACCTACGCAATAATTGATTCCTTCAAAGTTCGGATCTTGTATTGCTTAAACAAAGATTGATATTGTATAGTTTTCGATAGAAATATCAGGTTTACATAAATATTTGAATTGGGAATTTTTACTTACTGTATTAGCTGGATCAGCATCAGTGGAAATAAAGCTTTTGAAAACAGCCCAAATTGTAATGAAACAAAAAGGAAGGCCTGAAATTTAAGAAAAACGAATGAGGGAAAATCACAAGAATCATTGAGACATTTATTTAGTGCTCTCCTGAATCATAAATAGGAAATGTTGTCTTTTTTTACAATATCGTAATATTTAACATCCTGTTACATACAGCAGCTTCAAGAAGCGATACCATTCAGTTATTAATACTAATAATAGTATTTTTAAACTCAATAGCGATACAAAAGCTGGTCAGATATTATCTTTTTGTTGGTAGGTACCTCCTAATTTCGCCTGCCAGTATTTGCCGACTATTTGCTGAAGCTCCTTTGTTAGATATTACTTCTATTTTGTTGAATTATCTGAAATATTTGATCGTTGCATTTTTTTGTCGTTAAGTTAAGTATACAGGGTGAGTCTTTAACTTGTACACATATTTTAACTGTCCTGTGGCCAAAGAAAAATTTTTTCCTATAGATTTTCATTCAGTTCTTGATTTGACTATTGTAATCACAATTCTATATTTATTATAATTCTATGATTGTATTACGTGTCTAGCCATAGAACACAGGTATTCTGTGGTCTTACATTGAAACGAAGTTACTTGATTACTACATATTTGATAGTGAAGGAGGGCGGCAAATTAAAACTTGCCTATGTCTCTATTCATTCATGCACGGCATCTGGAAAGGTACAGATCGTTTTCGCGGTTTGTGGGATATTTTTGGATGATTTTTCGTAAATGTTGGTGCTTTTGTTGTGGTTTGTGGAAAATAGCGATGAATTGTGAGTAGACGCTTTTCATTGTTACCAAGGATTATGAAATTTGTCGATATTACCCGGGATTACATTGATTTGTTTATATTCATTTCCTAATAAGGTCGATATTTGCTTGCGGTGTTCTGGCATATGTGTCTCTGGCATGTTTGATAACGCTTGAAGTGAAGCATTCCACTCACTTCACGATTTGTATGTCGTTGATGACTGATCCTTTGTTTTCTGCCCCACTGTTATACTACCCTCCATGCCTAGACCTTCCTGTTTTTGTCTAAAAGAAAAGTCTCCCTGGTCGGTCTCAGTGGAGTGAAGGGTGTGTCCTTTTTTTTTCCCTTTCAAGTGCGAAGAAAATTAAAAAAAATTACAAAATTCAAATAATCACATCACAGTAAAAAAAAAAAAAAAAAAAATTTGAAATTAAAAACATATTTTTCCGAAATTTGAAACTCAGGTTAAATTGCCTTGAGATTATTCGTACACTTTGGTTGAGAAAGTGGGAATTTAGAGGTTAAAGGTAATCATACGTTTTGGGATTTATAATGCAAAACCAGGAAGCGGAGGAAGAAGTTACGCTAACTAAAATCTTGAAGGAAATTCGAGATGTAAAAAACCGTATATCCGCGTCTGAAGTGAGGATACTGTTGGAGGTACAAACATTGAAGAATAAAAATGAGGCTTTGGAAAAAGAAAATGAAGATCTGAGGAAAAAACTTGAAATAACTGAACGCATAAGCAACAAGAACAATATTTTAATATTTGGACTACAAAGAGGTTCCAATTTGACAGCAGAGTTCCTTTGTTGTGAGTTGAATAAACTATTAGATACTCAAATAAGACACCAGAAATAAGTGACTACTATTCACTAGGCCGAACAAAAACTAGTCCGATAAAAATAGAATTTGTGTCATATCAAACAAAGAAAAATATATTTGCACGAGTGAAAAAACTGAAGGGTACTAGAGTGTCCTTGCGAAACCTTACGCTGCAGCAGCGTCAAGAGAATCAGATCACCACACCAGAAATAATAAATTATAGATCATTTCTGGAAAAGGCCAGAATAAATTGTTCAGAACGATCCTACATAAAGGGAAACAAATTAGTGATTGGAGAAAATATTTACAACCTGGAAGAGCTAGAAAACTCTGAGGAGGTAAATAGACCAAATAGCGCTCCGGGTACTCCTGTTGCTGGGAATCGCGACCGATCACTCAGCGAGGAACATTGCCCTGAACCGACTGATTTAACGGTGGAAACATCGACTACCGACGAGGGTAATAGTGGAAAAGGATTGCTAACACCACAACTGGCAACATATGCTCGACCACTCGATCAGGATACTGATTCGAGTACTACAATTGCTGGAGCTCAAGATCTAGGAGTGGGTGATATATCTGCACTTGCAAATTTGCCTGCAGGACCATCGACCACAGGTGAAAAAAATCGTGTGGGTAGATTCCTCACACCACATTTGGCTACACATACGAAAAAATTCTTACAGAAAACAAGGGCATCCCAAAAAGATATCGGAAGTGGTATGAAACTCCGAAATAGAACAGGGTCTGAAAATTAACAATTTGAAATTGTGAAAAAAATCATTGTAAAAAATAAATAAAAAAAACAAAAAAAGATGAAAAAAAATGAATGAATAATTGAATAAAAACTGGCATGGGTAAAATTGATACGAAAAAAAATCCTACTAAAATGGATAATTTCCTAAAAGAATATGAAAATGAAGATTATAACACAGTAATCGTAGATGACATTAATGAACTCGATTCTATCAGAGGTGAGAGTTTCAAGATTATTACGATGAATATACGTAGTATACAAAAAAATTTCAATGAATTCGAGTTGTTCTTAGAGGCTTCACCTACTGATTTCGACATAATCATACTAACTGAGACTTTTAAAGTAGAGGATCCAAATCTATTTAATATGAGAGGATATCAACTAGTATATAATGAGGGCAAATACAATAAAAATGACGGAATAATAGCGTACATAAAAAATGAAATTGATTTTGAGTATTCGAAGATTCAGTTGGGAACGATTACAGCATTAGAATTTAGCTTCCAGAGTAAAGGAAAAAAACTGAAACTCACTTCGATATATAAGTCGCCGCATTATTCCGCAGTGGAATTCAATAAGAAATTATTGCTGTACTTGGAGAAGGAGAAGTATTGTACGGATCATATTCTTACCGGTGACATGAATATTAATTTATTTTCCCACGAATTTCACGTTGAAGAATATAAGAATATACTAACAACATATGGATTCAAGTCATTTGTAAACGGTATTACTCGTCCCGACAGCGGTACTTGCTTAGACCATTTCTTCGTGAAGGGTATGCTTGCTAGTAGGTTTGAGCTTAGCGGAATCATACTGAGGAATCTTATCACAGATCATTACCCTATAATACTATACACAAAAAACATCATTGATAGAAACCACGTTAAACAAGATAATACAAAAAAATTTATAAATTATAGCAAACTCAAAAACTTACTGAATGCTGAAAACTGGAACGAAGTGTACGATTATAACGATGTCAATAAAGTAACAGAAAACTTCATCGACATCTTGAAAAAATACATAGAACAAAGTACAACCACGGTATACCTCAAGAAAAATAAAAAATCAAAAAAGAATGGATCACACCAAAGATAATGGACGAAATAGATAAGAAACAAAGAATGTACATCAAAGTGAAAAAAGAACCCACAAATATGCAACTAAAAAGTGATTATTCTAAAATGAAAAATAAAATACACAAACTCATAAAGGAAGCCAAAGCAAATTATTACGAAAATTACATAAACACGAATCAGAAAGATTCCAGAGCTCTATGGGAAGTGTAAAATCAATTACTAATAATAGAAAACCGTATGCAGGTGTGAAATACATACAAAATGAGCAAAATGAGAAAATTGAGGACAGCCAAGAATTATGCGATCTTTTCAATGACCATTTTAGTCAAATAGGTGAAAAATATGCAAGTAAAATATCCCCACCTAATAATTTCACAGAAAAAAGCAAGCCACTGGACAAATCGTTCTTTCTGTATCCAACTTGTCCTGAGGAAATAGAGAAAACAATAAAGAGCCTGAAATCAAAGAAATCTGCTGGACATGACGGAATACGCGCAGAAACACTAAAAGAAATACAAGAACTGATATCTGAACCACTCGCTCATATAGTGAATATAAGTTTTGAGATGGCCTGTTTTCCGGAAACTCTGAAGCTAGGGATAGTAAAACCATTGTACAAGGGTGGAGATCGAAGTCGTATGACAAATTATAGACCGATAACATTAACATCAAATCTGGGCAAGATCTTCGAAAAATTGGTTAAAGTTCGCATGGAAGCATTTATTGGTAAACATAATATTATATCAAAGAATCAATTTGGATTTCGTAAAGGTATGTCTACCGAAGATGCAATAAAAAAGGTGACCGATTTTATATACAAAAATGTTGACAAAAAAATTCCAACTTTGGCGGTGGTAATAGATCTAGCAAAAGCATTCGACACCGTCAGTCATGACAGACTTTTGGAAAAACTTGCAGGTTACGGATTTCGTGGTAAAATACTGAGCCTCCTTCAGAGCTATATATCCAACAGAACTCAAGTTGTGACTCTAGATGGGAAATACAGCAGAAAAAATCGACTTACCTTCGGAGTACCACAGGGTACAGTGCTTGGGCCTCTTTTGTTTAATCTTTATTTGAACAGCCTCTTTGTTTTTAGTAACAAAGGAGAAATAATAGGTTTTGCGGATGATACGATAATTTTGTTTCAAGATGACACATGGGAAAATCTCAAGAATCAGGTAATCGTTGAATTGGGCTCTTTGGTGAAGTGGTTTCGAATGAATAAATTAACTATGAATCCTGAAAAACGAAATATCTAACCTTCTCCTCAAGCAAAAAGGAATTCCAAATTTAGGAGATTTGAACATTGATACACAACTAAAAATTGAAAAAAACAACTTCAACAAAATATCTTGGTATCACCATTGACGAGAATTTAAAATGGCAGGAACATACATCTATCCTTTCGAAAAAACTGCGAGGCATCCTCTACAGATTCAAATATTTAACGCAAAGCATAAGATCTGCCAAACACCTGCGGATCCTTTGATGCTCTAGTACAATCGCAGCTTTCGTATGGTATAATAGGATGGGGAGGTGTTTTGGACTGTCATAAAAAAGGCATAGATGTTCTACAAAAATGCATACTCAAAGTTATACATAGAAAAAAAATAACATTCTCATCCGACAATATTTACACAATATCAAGAGCACCAGACCTGAGACAAATTTACGCGATGAGGATTATCATGTATATTCATCAGAGAAAAATTTCAGTTATAACGAGGGAACATAATTACTCAACAAGGGCTGGAGATATTAACTATGAGAGACCGAAAGCAGAAAAAAGGATAGGACAAAGGTACAGCGAGTATATTGCTTCAAGATTATATTCAATTATACCAAAACAAATAAAAGAAGTAAAAAATAAATATACATTCAATAAAGAAATAAAGAAATGGATTATGGAGCAAGATAGGGAGCTTATACATGGAATTATAAATTCAACATAGATAATAAACCACAAAAAATATATATAATTGAAGCAAGAAAAAATAAATATATAATTGAAGCAAAAAAAAAAAATTATGAAAGAAATTTTAATTTAAAAAAATATTTAAAAAAAAAATTCAATTGAAAAAAAAATTCAAAATAAAAAAAAATTAAAATAAAAACAAAACAAATTTTTCATTAAAAAAAGACTGGGAGACCTTTTTTCACCGATTCAGAGACTTTTTCACCGATCAGGACGTTGTTCACCGATAGCGACAGGGGCCGAGTTGGAGCATCCGCTGATGACATTTTCGCCGATAAATTTTTTCCACCGACTATGACAAAACTTGAAGTTGAAACTCATTTAATGATGGGTAACTTGTAAATAGGAAAATATATAGTTTGTTTTCTTTATTGCCGTAAATTAGGTTTACAAATTGTGATTTTTTTTAACACACTGTACACAGATATCACCCCAGGGTGCATAACTCACAGTAATTTTTAAGAGTTTGTTTATGTATTAATCAATAAACTCTATTCTATTCTATTCTATTCTATTCA
>JACDNR010000057.1:0-29947 GCA_013421045.1 Propylea japonica | reverse complement strand
GCTTCATACCTAGGTATTTGTATAGATCACCTGCCAGCATTGCCTTTATTTCTTCTCCGTTAGATAAGGTGAGAGGTGTCTGTTGGATTTTCCCTCCTGCTATATTTAGGGAACGACATTGTCCAGTCCAAAGTTCATGCTGACGTCTTTGGAAAACATCTCCACTAGTCGTAGTAGGCACTCTAGTTGGTCTCTTGTTGCTGCAATCAGTTTTAAGTCATCGACGTATAAAAGATGGTTAATCAACATATTGCTAGTGTGTTGCCTTTCAGGTGAATCCCTTTCTGGAGGATTTTAAATAGTTGATAACGGGTTCATTGCCATGCAGAACCACAATGAACTCAAAGAGTCTCCTTGAAAAATTCCTCTCCTGATGGATACTGTGCCAGTTCTTATGCCTTTCCGCTGATTTCGATGTTATTTCCCAAGTTGACATAACTGTTTTTGAGAAAGCTCACTATTCTTGGATCTACTTTATAGATCTCTAAAACTTTTATGAGCCATTCATGCGGCTGGAGTCGAAAAGCTTTCTTGTAGTCAAGATAAGCCGTGAACAAATTTCTCCTCTTCTTATGGGCTTGGTTGCAGATTATAGAGTCGATTATCAGTTGTTCTTTGGACCCCATTGCACCTCTGGAGCATCCTTTCTGTTCTGATGCAATTATATTTTTCGTTCGCATGGGAGTATAGTCGACGTGTAATGCAAAGATTTTGAGCTTGTACATAGTTGGCAGGCATGTCACTGGCCTGTACGTTGCTGGATCGTCTGTACTTTGGTGATTTTTTTGCAGAGATAAGTTATACCCTCTGTCAGGAGGAGGGCATACTCTCTGATCTCCGTAGAATTTCATTAACTGCGTTAGTTAAATTACTATGCAAACAGTTGAATTTTCTCAGCCAAAAACTGTGGAGCCCGTCTGGTCCAGGTGATTTCCAGTTGTGCATTTCTTTGAGAATATCCGAAAGCTCTTGTTCTGTGATGACCGTGAGGGACATTTGTGCGGTGTTGTTGAGTTTTTCTCTTCGTTTTTTTATCCACTCTCATTTTTGTTGTAAGTATAGGTGTTGACAGTTGTTCGGTCCAGAATTTTTCCATGTCATCCTTATTCGGATAGATGTTTGGGGAGTTCTGTTGTTTTCCATCCAGATGTCTGTAGAATTTTTCTCCGATTTTCAAAGGAGATGTTATCTTGCTTCCTCCTGTTGCTCTCTTTATATCTTCGCAATCTCTCGGAGTAGACACTGAGTTTTTGTTTCAGTGTGTCGATGCACTGCTTTTACTGTTTGTTTTTCTTCTTCATAGCTTGAGTGCTTGCGATTTCGATAGATTATCGATTCCACCAACGATTTCAGCTTGATTGTTCTGATGCCATTTTCATATTGTGTCAGCCTTCCTATGTCCTGCCGACAACGTTGAACTTTTTCCTCCAGCCTCCTTTGCCAGTGAGGTAGGCGAGGTTGTGGACAGGTTGATTTGAGTGCTGTTTTGGTTTGGTCTTCATGCCCAGCACTTCCACTACAGTTGTTGCGGCACAAATAAAGGATGAGATTGATCGTTTCCAGTTTGTGTGCCATTGAAAGGAATTTTGGTTGACATCAGTGTTCATTATCTTGAGGATGACTGCAAGCTTTTTGGATGACTGATCCTAGGTAGTGTTGGTCTGGAAGTGGATCAGTGCCGTTTATTCGGTGAATAATCTGTGCATTGCTGATTCAAGACGTTCCACTAGAGCTTGTCGTTCTTCGTTCGAATTTTTATGGCAGTTTCTACCGAGGTATGAACCTGAGGTGATGAATGTTCATTCTGTGTTTCGTCGTCCGTTTGAATACTTCTTGGAGCGGTAATTGGAGTTCAGTTATTCTTTCTTCATGTGTTGCTCCATGGTTGTGCTCTCTGTTTCCAGAAGTTGTGTGTTCTTCCCTATTATGGTTTTCTTCGTTGTTTAATTCATTGACAACTTCATTTTTAATTCCTGCAATCTGTCTTCTGATATAAGTTTTGTTTCTGAGGATTACGCGATATTGGTCAGCTATCCTCTGTTCAGTTACTTGTAGATCTGGAAAACATCGCTTGAATTCATTGAATAACCGTTGTCTGTATCCAGTTAGTTCTTGACCCAGGTTTGTTATTTTATAGTAGATGCGCATGATCGTTTCATTGATACAACTTGTCCATTTCATGCGTCTTCTGGGTAACCCTGCTTGAGTGAACGCTGGTTGAAGATCCTGCGTAGCACTATTTGTAGGGGGTGGCACTGCTGTTGTTTGCCTCCTTGGTTCTTCCTGTTGAGCTGTAGTGTTTTGTATGACAGGGGCCCGCCTCCTCAGCATATTATTATTATTATTAACAGTGATAAGAGTTTAGGCAATGCCTATAAACTCACAGAAAAAAAGAAACATAAAATCCAGAATGAATCAAAACTAGAAAATGAATATGCTTGAAGAGCAAAAAAAAATTACAAATTATATTATATTGGTTGATTTCTATCGATTAATATTATTCTCTGCTTTCACTTATTTAATACTAATAGAATATATTAAGAAACGAGCGTATAATTATAGCTTTTGTTCGCGAGGTGAAGTTTATGTCACAAGCCGCCAAATTACCGAGTGAATAACAGCCATTAAACGCGAGTAGCATACTATACTTTATCCACGACTACTGAATATATTTCTTGAAGATTTTTACATTTTGCGACCGCGACAAGCCTAGAAAAAGTCAAGTTGACACGTGAGAAATTTTTGGGGAACTGGTCATTATATATTTTGTAATAAAAAAAGCCTCAATTGATATAATGAAAGTAGATTTGGCCCTCGATTGACAAGGTATGCCCATTGTTGTTAGTTGGAGTACTTTAGAATACTGAAGAAATACCAATTTAAAGAATATTATATCAAAGCTGAATCTATGAAGCATCTGACAGCAGTGAATTATAATCTCATTATACCCTTGTGATTAATGAGTATTCTTAAGGCCGAGCACAGAGACGTAAAATGGACGGATTTTACAATAGACGTGGATACAAGTTCTTACGTTGCTGTTTCTCTCACGACTCATTGCACATGTATCAAAATCTAGTGCTCGACGATTAATAGAGGCGAATCAGAAAATGACCCATAAAATTATCTTTTCGCTGGAACGAAATTAGAATTCTCACGTGTGATAACTTTTCATTGGTCATTCACGTCTATATCGATTCTGTCTGGAGTTTTGTTTGACTTGTTCGTTCGACGGTGTGGAAGAATTCGATACGCCAATATTTATAGAGTCGAAGTAGAAATTGCTTACGTTAAATAAAATGATGCGTACCGAAGACAACAGCATTTATTTTTCAGATCATAAATTTATTAAAATAAGCAAACTCGAAGAAGTGATGGTGAAGTTATTGTGAATTCTGACGAAATTGATGTTTTATTTATGCGTTAGTTAATGTTTATTGACAGCATTCTGTTGTGACCTGAATGTGTTTATTATTTTTGATTACAATCCAGAAAAAACATTACGTTTAGTTCATACATTTTGTTGTGGCCTCAAGTCAATCTTTCAGAGGAAAGATTTGTTTCTAATAAAAATATGGAATGTGCTGTTGAACTTATATTAGAATTGTACTGAATTGACTCTCCTGACGAATTCGTAAGATTATTCTATTTAGTTGTTTTTGAGCGCTCATTTCTCTTAAACGAGTAGTACTATATCGTTTGGTCAAAATATCTGTTATTTTCGAATTTTGAGCCGAATATGGTCTCAAATGATAGGGTTTGACTCCCTGATGACGAATCCGTGGTCAAATTCAAATCTGTCTGTGGGACCGTCCGGCCTTCCGTTAGCACGATAATTTTCGAAGGCTTGCCCCAGAGACTTATTTTCAAGATAAGTTCAGTTCCCCAAATGCCGCAGTTAAGTTAGTTGAATAGCCAAATCGTACAGGGTGTTGCATAAATATGGCCATTCAAAATTTTCGTTTCTAATATCTCAGACAAAAAGAAACAAATCAATATGAAATTTTGCGGTCACATGCAAGATGCTCATTGTGAGCCTGTTGAGAAATTTTATGGTGTAAACAGAAAAATGGAAATTTCAATTCGAATTTAAAAAGAATAAGCTGTTAAAAAAATTCTGAGGGTGGCCTATAGGATGGTCATTTTTACATCGCTCGCCAGAATCATTTTCTGTGAATAATCCACTGAAAATAATATAACCATAGAAAATTCAAATTTCGTGGCCATAGTGTTTACAGAACCATATAAAATTCAATTGAAATTAAACAGAAGAATCTTTATATTTCCATAACAGGATATTCGATTCGAATGAAATTTCTTTTGTGAATGTAAACTGATATAGGTACTGAACTTTTATGCAATTTTGTGGCCGTAGTGTTAACAGACCATAAAAATTGAATTGGAATATAGAATATATATAGCATCTTCATATTTCCATAACAGGACATCCGATTCGAGTGAAATTTATTTTGTGAATGGAGATCGATAACTGATTGTTCATGCAGAATTCAGTGGCCATAGTGTTAACAACACCATGGAAAATTCAATTGGAATATTGAAAAAAATAATCTTTATACAGGGTCTCTATAAATGATTGTAACAGCGCAGTTTGCTTTGGATTATGCAAACCACAGAATTCTGTGATCATGCTATGCTCTGATTGGTTAGAGATTGGTATTCTGCAATCCAAAGCCAACTGCGCTGTTACAATCATTTATAAAGACCCTGTATTTACATAACAGGATATCCGATTCGAGTGAAATTTCCTTGTGAATGTAAACTGATATACTGAATTTTCATGCGAAATTTTTTGACTATATCGTTAACAGGACCATAAACAATTCAATTGGAATACTGAAAGAAGAATCTTTATATTTCCATTACAGAATATCCGATTCAGGTGAAACTCCTTTTGTGAATGAAAACTGATATACCGAATGTTCATGCAAATTTTAAAGAAGATCGCATCATCAGAACCATGGAATTTAATTTTTGATATATATTTTTTACGTTTTTCTTTTTCTGAATAATTATTATCAGAATATAATTTCGATTGTGCTGAGATTCTGCATTTAATATATCAGGTATCAATCTCAAGTCCCATATTAAATTTTGAGGTAATAGGTAATCTTATTGCCCCACCAACAAACCAGCGCTCAAAAGCACCTGCTCAGGGCTTTTCTTAACAATCTCAACTTTTTATCCATTACAGTGGTACATACATTCATATTCCAAAATAATCCATCGATCAATAATTTTATCAATGTCGAAATTTTTGTCTGATTTTTTCACAGTTCAACTATAGCTTCTTCTTCTATAAAAATCAAAGATATGAAAACGTAATTCTGACATGAAATTCGTATCGCCCAAATGGACACATGCCTATCAAAGGTACTCTAAAACAGCAACATCTCGATTAACGCTATGACCTATGCGCCATCCATATGTATCGGAAATGTGTGTGTTTCCGTTTCAATTTACGGAATTGGATGGTCTGGTAATCAATCCATTTTGATTTCTGGCCCAGACGTAAAATCATGTACAGAATTACAGATTTATGTTCCCTCGGTTACAGTGCAGCAGGTGGTTCGATCCGTACATAACACCATTCGTTATAGCGACCATAAAACATGGTCATATTTTATATGTCGAACGAATTGGTTGTAAAATGATTGGCTACAGTTGAGTGCAGGTAAATGGAAAAATGAGATCTATTTTTATTTTATCAATTGGAATTATCACCTCTGACGAAACGGGAAAGTAGGTTTATTAACATAGGGGAAGGAGGGGCAAGATGACGACAGTAAGCTAAAAAAACTCATAAAACTATTATTTGCTCATTTTACGGTGTGAAAAAAAACTATTCTGTCATTTACTATTATTGAGTTTTCAATAAAAAATTTGTATCACTTGCGAGTTACTATTTGAAGTGAAAAATTTGAAGTTTATCTGCTTACGTCATTTTCGTCATCTTACCCGACGTGGAGGTAAGATGACGAATTGTGGAGACTAACATCAGGAGATACGTATTCTAACCACATATAGGTAGCTATATAAAAAATTTACAAATCAAGGTAAAATAAATTTATTCTAGGTTTTTTTTCATTTTCGCCATTCCTGTGCACTCTTTACATTTGCTACAGCAAAAACCATATTTATTTTTCCACGTTCACTGCAGATAATGCTCTTTCATCATCTGCATCATTTTCAGAGTCAGCATATTGTAGATCTATTGAGGAGTCAGAAGAATCGTTAATTTTATTTTTCTCCTTACTAGTTTTTGTTTTACTTTCTGTGCTTTTTTACTTTTTTCTAATCTCTGATTTTTTTTCTGATCTCGTAATTAGGACTATTTTTTCACGTTTGACAGAAGCTGTTGCTGAAAGACTTATATATTTAGGAAATATAGAGAATTCGTCATCTTACCCTCCTTTCCCCTACTCTTGTTCTTCTATACCTATACTATACTGAAATGAATCATTGTTTTATACAAGGTTTTTCTGTGAGTATGGGAACACTTAGTAAGGGTTTTCCAATAACAGGTGTTATTTTGAATAGCCCGCTATTTCGGTAGATGTCAATTTAGAAGCTGTCATTTTTTGTCATTTAACAAGAAGATACTACGCCATTAATAAAATGGAACGATACAAGCTTCAAGAATGCATTAAAATCATTAAAATTCACTGTAAAAATGGTGAGACGGTTTGTAAAACTCGAACATTTTTGGGTCGTCGTGAAGCTCCTTGTCAGACCTCAATGAAGAAATTGGTGGAACTATTCAGCGTTTTGGCCAGCATTCACTAGTTGTCTTCAGAAAGCACTCTTCAATATTCGATATCATCATAATTTGGGAACATAGAAGAGATGATATTCATTATTTTTTGCAACATCAGAACAGTAAGTTTTATCGACTTCACTATTGAAAAAGAAGTAAATTGCAATTTTTCTGTCTTAAATTGTATTAAAACGAATGGTCTTCTGTGGTCTACCGTTGGAATCAGAAACAGCTTAAGAAGTGGTATGCAAGTGTTCAGGACTGGCTGGCCTAAGAACGATCTATATGGGCAAAACCAGTCCTGCACACCTAAAGTCGAATTTTGGCGATGTAACTACAGCTTACCACAGCTTACCATAGTTACATAGTTGACAGTTAGGTACACGTATTTTCTGTCAAATGATCACGTGATAGTTAGATAGTTACATGTAACCACAGCTCGCCAAAATTCGACTTAAGAGCAAAATACAACTCTATGCGACCCTAGCGGCGTTACGTAGAACTATCCCGAAACGAGTATTCGAAAACGCGGGATATGACATTTGATTGTTTGTGCCTAAGAATTCCTCAAGAAATAAGATTTGTGTTGTGTGTTTATTATAATATTTGTCTAGTTAGTTGTTTTTTAATCCTGAAGAAAATACAGTGAAGAACTCTAATTGCTGTGTTTATGGAGACAGCTTTGAAAAGTTCTTTCACAGGTCACCATTTTATAGGATGGTGGTTATGAAAAATAATATTTATCAGTTGATCATCAGTTTGCACTAGAGGAAGCATTTCAGACGTAAAGTGCAGTTAAAATCAAGAAAACAAAGATATTAGCCAGTTTCAGGATTCATATTTGCACTTAAAGGAGGAGGAATATAGTACATTATTGGATATATTTACAATTTACTCGTTAAAGAAAACAAATGAAGATTAGTTGTCGATTGACAAATTGTTGTGATAACTGTTTAATTTATGAATATATGCCCTGAAATCATATCACTTGGCTAAAACTTTTCTGGATGTTCTTTCAATTTGCAGTATATCTTTTGTTTTTTATGAGTCTAGTAGAAGGTATCTGCACTTTTCACACCATTTTTTAGAAAATAGAATACACATACTTACTTTAATTCTGTATTTTAAATTAATTATCATTTCTCATTAGATAATTAAGTTTTTGTTCATACCAGGATGTTGGATTGTATTGAATGATGAATGCTATACTTACGACATAATATTAATTGATTTTTCTGATTTGTATTCAATAAAATAGTTTTTTACGTTGTGAATAATTGAAATTTAGTTGTAAATCTTCATAAAGTCTTTCATTTCTGTAATAAAATCATCATGGAATTCAACGGCTTTCTTTCTGCATATTGAAGAATAATAAGTATTATAAATACAGTGGAACCTCGATATAACAAATCGGAAGGGAACCAGTAAATATTCGTTATATCAAGTAATTCATAAAACTGAGGTTTGTTATATTGAGGTGAGGTTGGTCCAAAATTTGTTATACCGAGGTTTAATTCACCTCGACATTACGTACTCATCTTGTTATAGCGAACTAATTTTGCTCATATAAATGAAAACTCATTTTTATCAAATTACTCATTCATTTTATATTTTTTTTTTTCAAAACAATGAAGTGAGTAGGTAGGTTTTTTTTTCAAAAATTCGCAGAACAAAATAAAAAGAGGTGAAAAATCAACCAATTGGTATAAAAGCCTAAATCTAATTTTATTCATCTTGATTGGAAAAAAGTAACAAATTGTAGTTTGTTTTCCACGGTTTCAATCTTCTGATGTTTGAAGGCAAACCAATTTCGTCGGAAAACTTATCTTTAGATTTGAAAATTGTAGCCAATGAACTTGCGGGAATCCCGAACTTATTAGCTATGTCTAATTTTCTTGTAGAAGAATTTTTGTCAACATATGATGCTTCGCTTTTTCTGCGACAGATAAGGAACGCCTTTTACGTTTCTGAGCCATTGCAAAAAAGTGAGGAGCAACACTGATTACTTCCATCAACTAATTTCGTATTTTACGTAATACGCGTCGAAACCTGTCGCGGCTAAATCACATACATACCTGGTTATTGGTGAAAACGTTATATAGAGGTTTTTGAGTTGACGAAATTCGTTAAGTAGAGGTATTCACACTCTTTTAGGTAGTTGAAAATTCGTTATAAAGAGGTTGTTCGTAAAAAATTTTCGTAATGTAGAGGTATGTTTTACATTGACTCTTATGGACGATTCAAGGGGATTATGAAAATTCGTTAAATCGAGGAAGTCGTTATATTGAGGTTCGTTATATTAAGGTTGCACTGTATATGTAATTTGATTCACTGAAGCAGGACTCTTTGTTTCCACTAAATAACTAACCATATCAGGATACATTTTGTCTTTGAAATGAGCCAAGTTAGATGGTTTAATATCTTCCTTTTGCAGTTGACAAGGGTTAATGCCCGAAACTGATATTTTTCTATATATCGTCCTCGATGAATATGATCCGAACTTAATAAATGATTTCATAGGTCCATTTTCACGATTGTTCAGTCCAAAGAAGAAATAAATTAGCTGAAACACTTGAGAAACACCAGAATCGCTCGTGTTTTGCTTAGACGTGAACGAAACAATACTCGTTTCGGGAACAGCTGATTCGGCGATTGCAGCGCCGCTATCAGTAATTATTTGTCCCAATAAGACAAGGCTCCAAGAAAGGTTGTCGGCTTTATTAACGCCATTGATGACTTTTCTAAGATTAATGAATAAGTAGAGTAGAGTACAAAAGACCTTTATGGTTGCAGATTACTGTAAAGGGTAATTTAACTGTAGTCAAACCTAGTTATGAATACTTTACCCAACAAAAAAATTAATAAGAGATTTGTGAATCCGGTAAAGCCTTTATCTAATTAAGAAACCGAATGCCCTTCAAAAGTTTGTATTAAAGAATATTGAATATTTGCATGACAAGAAGAATCTTATAAATCAGAGTTTATCAACATTTTAATAATGAAGTCAGATGAGATGAAGTATGCATAAAATCGAAAGAAGAAAAATTCACCAAACTTATGACAAACGCCGAAATTTCCATTAGTCAACCATATGAGGATTAAAAAATATTTAGGCTTCATTAATGAATTCATAGATAGATAGACAGATACACTTTATTCGATCCTCTCTTACATATACCAACAAAAGTTGAAAATCGTGTCACAAACAATAGGTACTAAACCTAGTTATAAAATTAAATCAAATCAAATAATTTTTCCCTATAACCCTTCAACAGTTTTTTCAAGAAAGTACTCTCCTACAGAATAATAACATTTGTTACATTTTCCAATGTCTTCTTATACTTATTGTTACCTTCACAATCAATTTGGGACTATTTGGTAATTTATCCCATATTGGAAATATACATAAGTTTTATAGGTCACATTTTTTTGTTTATATGTTAAGTTTGTTTGGTCATAAATTATTTTTTTATGTTTCAGCTCAAAATGTTGATATTCAGTATAATTATTTGTAACATAGATAATGCATTCATATACAGGGTGTTTTCATCATAAACTGGACAAACATATATTTTCTTGTAGAGGACATCGGGAGAATCATTTTTGCTTTTTACAATATATCCCGTTTTCGAAGCATAAGCGAGATACAGGGTGTCAAACGTCATTTTTGAGCAAGATTCTTATGAGTGTGGTCAGTAATGTATAACACTTGGTGTAACGGTTTTTGGTCAAATCTCAGTATTTTTGGGTCCTCTATCCAGAAAAGTTGACGAACTCCGAAAAAAATTTACAAAATGGCGGAAAACCTGCAATGTTCCAAATTTTTTTTTGCGGTTGTCAAATCGACTTTTGTTTTCTGAATGAACACAATTTTCTAAGAATTTCTGTGAAAAAAATTTTTCAAAAATCGAACACAAATTTTTTTTTACATGTCTACAGCGATGAAAAAATTTCACTCGAAATGGATGAAATTTTGTACAATTGTACTTCTTGAATTATCAATCACGAATATGAAAACAGTATCGTAAAATATCGAACGGTTTCGTTACTACAGTCATTCAAATGTTTCGTTCGGACGTCTGAAATATTGAAAATAAATTGTTTTGGGTTCTAGAGTCAAAATGATTAAATTATTGGCATGTCTTAACATTTTAGATGAATTTAAACGAAAAAAATCAGTGAAACTTAGTTGGGACTCGAAACGACGTAGGTATTAAATAGGGAAATGGCACTGTTCTAAGGATATTAAAATTCGTTGCCAGGCAACAGTAGTTCGTTGTTCATAGAGTTGGACAGGTATTTTAATTTCAGTGAATATAATTTAGCCAGTAGTCAAACTCTATGAACTACAGACTACCATTGCCCGCAACGAATATTAATATCCTTAGAACAGTGCCATTTCCCTATTTAATACCTACGTCGTTTCGAGTCCCAACTAAGTTTCACTGATTTTTTTCGTTTAAATTCATCTAAAATGTTTAGACATGCCAATAATTTAATCATTTTGATTCTAGAACCCAAAACAATTTTATTTTCAATATTTCAGAGGTTCGAACAAAACATTTGAATGACTGTAGTAACGAAACCGTTCGATATTTTACGATTCTGTTTTCATATTCGTGATTGATAATTCAAGAAGTACAGTTGTACAAAATTTCATCCATTTCGAGTGAAATTTTTTCATCGCTGTAGACATGTAAAAAAAAATTGTGTTCGATTTTTGAAAAAATTTTTCACAGAAAGTCTTAGAAAATTGTTTTTCCGCCATTTTGTAAATTTTTTTTCGGAGTTCGTCAACTTTTCTGGATAGAGGACCCAAAAATACTGAGATTTGACCAAAAACCGTTACACCAAGTGTTATACATAACTGACCACACTCATAAGAATCTTGCTCAAAATGACGTTTGACACCCTGTATCTCGCTTATGCTTCGAAAACGGGATATATTGTATGAGGCAAAAATGATTCTCCCGATGTCCTCTACACGAAAATATATGTTTGTCCAGTTTATGATGAAACACCCTGTATATTTTGGCAGTAAAAAGTTAAAATTTTCTCTGCAATAAAAAGATTTTCGCAGCTTTCGAAAGATTTCATTTTGAATATCATTTTCAAACTTCTCTTTTGTCATTTAAATATTTGGTTAGCTCACTTTTGGCTCAGAAGATAATTCCATATCTAATCCTGGATTGTATGCAGGCGAGGAATGCCGACAAGGCCGCTTTTACTCCTATGTTGTTTCTAATTACGCGATGGGCATAACAATATCTTGAAACATCTATGCCTACTTTAGCTACTTGTGATTTCCAATTCAATTTCGGATCTAGAACTATTCCCAGAAATAGTTTTTGATTAACTGTTTTGATTTCGGTTTTCTGGGCATTAACTTATGATATCATATATGAAAGGATCAACAGACTTTGCTACAATCTAATAAATTGATGAAATAGATCAAAGTTTTTTTCCGGGATCTAAGAAAGGTGAAAAAATTAGGGAGTGATTCCTGACTACGACTGGCGGATGCAGCCCAAAACGGTGAATAGTGGAGGCCAAAATGATGACTTGTAGATTTGTATATTCAATTTTAAAGGGTTTTCCCATAAGAGGGAAGAGGGAGTTTAAAAAGCCCGCTATTTCGGTAGATGTCACGTTTGAAGCTGTTATTTTTTGACATTGGACGAGTAGAAACTACGTCATTAATAAAAATGGAACGATACGAGCTTCAAGAACGCACTGAAATCATTAAAATTCACTATAAAAATGGTGAAAATTTGGCAGAGACGGTTCGTGAAACTCAAACATTTCTGGGTCGTCGTGACGCACCTTGCCTGACCGCAATAAAGAAATTGGTGAAAGAATTCGATCGTTTGGTACAAGTTAGTGATGTGAAGAATAAAACCCGTGCACGTCGCTCAAGAACAGCCGAGAAAATTGCGCTACGTGCCACACAAGCAACGAAACCATTGTTTTTTTGCGGGAAAAATTTCTGGACCGTGTTATCTCTCGAAGAGGTGATCACAATTGGCCACCGAGATCTTGTGATTTAACACCTTGCGACTTCTTCCTTTGGGACCACGTGGAAGAGAAGGTCTACGCCAATAGTTCAGCGTCGATTCAAGACCTCAAAGATGGAATTCGTGAGGCTATCGAGGACATAGGGCAGCCACTTTGCGATTTGTTTATGGAAAATTTTATTAAAAGGATATGGTCTTGTAAGCGTGTTCGTGGTGGTCATTTGCCTGATGTTATTTTTCACTATTAACAGCATAGCTTGTTCTTTATAATCAAATAGACATAAGGTTATTTATATTGAAAAATTTCATTTTTCTTTGAATATCGAAAACACCTCTTATTGGAAAACCCATTATATTCAATTTTATGTAAAAAGTTTCTTTATCGATCTTGAACATCGGTCGACCTGTCAGCCCTACTCGCTCCTGAAGATTAATGTGTGAGCTGAAGCTCAAAGTTGACAAATTTTACCACGAAAAAGGTGTCGACCTCATTGCTGAAAACGGTGTGAACTTAAATTGTTCTTCATCACAAAGCGTGGAAAGTTATAAAGTAAATATTTGTATATCCAACACAGCTACTGGAATCTTTGAAAAGAGCTTGTGGGGTAAGAAACCTCAACAATGAGATCTGCTGCAGAATTAATGTAAATATTGTATTATTATATTTATATTACTGCCTTTATGTCCTTGTACCTATATTTGGTTATGTTTTATTGTCTGTTATATTTAATTTACAACATTTCGGAGAGTTTTTGGTAATATGTTCTCAATGAAAACAAAATAGAATAAGAACTATCTTCAGTTTTTAATAGATAAGAAAAGAGTTAAACTTTCGGGCGTAACCCCAATCCACTACGAAAAAAAACAGAAATAACTTTGCTATATATTGGCACTCATAGGACGCTACATAATCAAATCTGCGAATGGAATTCAGCATTCACTGCGACAGTAATAAAATGAGATGCCAACTCTGATGAACAATACTATATTATGCAACGAGCCTATAACAGTAGCTATTTTTCACGAGGTGTACGGTCACCGAGCGAATAACAGCCTTTATACGCGAGTACTTTGTTTGAACTTTGTCACGTCCGCGTCCCTCTGACTCATAAATTTCCCACAAAGATTCTCTTATAAGGAGAGAAAAATCCTATCTAACACGCTAACTCGAATTTATAGTTATCGGTTATTGATTTCGCAATGGAAGAATTCAGTGAACAACATCCTTTACACGAGGTTCCCTAAGGATTATTCTGTTCGGAAATATTGACGTTTAGTATCCCAGAGGCTTCTCCGGATTGCCTACAGACGCTCGAAAGGAAAATCCTGCGAACGAATGATTACCAGGATGAAAGCTAAGTAAATTGTGCGAAGAATCAAGAGAAAAATGAATGAATTGAGGATATTTTGTTCGTAGAGCATAAATCTCACTATTCGTTGAATTTCATGAAAAATGGGAAGTGAGGAATATACCTAGTTAATTTCAATATTACCTAACCGTATACTTTAATCATCAGTTAACTTAAAAATCTGCAAAAAAAGACGTATTCTCCTATCCGTTATGCCATTATACAAGAAAAAATTCAAAGAGAATTTCTGAACAGAAAAATTCCTACGAACACATCGATCGGTTAGCCCGAAGAAGAAGATTCTCCTATAGGGCGATCAAACTCTATCTAACACGCTAAATCGAATATATAGTTATCGGTTATTGATTTCGCAAAGGAAGGAATTCAATGAACAACATCCTTAACAGGGGGTTCACTAGATTGTTCTGTTCAGAAATATTCGGTATTTTCACTCAGTTGAAAAATTTCTCGAATATGAAGGGTTTTCCAATAAGAGGTGTTATTTTAACAGCCCGCTATTTCGGTAGATGTCACGTTTGAAGCTGTCATTTTTTGAAAATTGACAAAAAAAACAAGCCATTAATAAAAATGGAACAATACACGCTTCAAGAACGCATTGATATTATTGAAATTCACTATAAAAAGGTGAAAATTTGGCAGGGACGGTTCGTAAAACTCGAACATTTTTTTCAATCGTGAGGCACTTTGTCGGACTGCAATAAGGAAATTGGTGTAAAAATTTGAGCTGTTAGGGCAAGTTAGTGATGTGAAGAATAGAACTCGTGCACGTCGCTAAGGAACAGCCGTGAATATTGCTGCTGTAGCCGAAAGTGTTGAAAAACCCAGTTTGTCCATTCCTCGTCGTTCTTTGGAATTAGGCATTCCACAAACGTTATTACACCGTATTTCTCATAAAGATTTGGGTCTTAAGACTTATAAAGTTCAGTTAACACAAGAACTCAAGCCGACCGATCATCAACAACGTCGTGTCTTTGCTGATTGGGTCGTTGAAATGCATGAAAATGATCCGGAATTCCATCGAAAAGTCATCTTGAGTGATGAGGCTCATTTCCACTTCGGTGGCTTTGTCAAGCAAAATGGTCGCATCTGGGGCTCGGAAAACGCAAGAGTTATTGTGGGAAATCCTCTCTATCCTCAACGTGTAACTGTTTGGTGCGGTTCATGGCCCAGCGGAGTCATTGGACCTTACTTTTTCGAAAATGAGGCTGGATCAATAGTTTCGGTGAATGGATTGCACTATCGAGAGATGATTAATGTTTTTGTATGGTCGAAATTGAATAGTATTGATCTGAACAACGTTTACATTTAACAAGACGACGCTACGTGTCACACAACGAAACCATTGATCTTTTGCGGGAAAAGCTTCCGGACCGTGTTATATCTCGAAGAGGTGATCACAATTGGCCACCCAGATCTTGTAATTTAACACCTTGCGACTTCTTTCTCTGAGGCCACATGAAAGAGAAGATCTACGCCAATAGACCAGCGTCGATTCAATTTTAATTCGTGCACTCTAAAAAAAATCCCGGTGTAAATGCTAATACTAAACTATCAAGCATATTTTTCCCTTTTTATGTCAAAATTTTATCATTTTTATCGAAATTATGACAATATAGTGTTAAGTGGTGTGATTCATGAAACACATTATCATAAACAGACACAAAATCAAGGATGAATAGAAAAATATTTGAAAACACACTGTTGTTATCAAGCTATAACACCAATCTAAAACAACAAATTGCTCCATAAATCAAAAAATCATCTCTTGGGTGAAAATATACACTGCATGTTTGAAGTTTCAAATAATAATTTCACAGAAATGATCAGGTGTTACTTCTGAAGCTTGTAGAAACAAAAAAAGCACCTGGAAGTATTTTTCGGCCAAATCATGTTTCAAAATTTACACCAACTGAATCAAAATACCTACACACCAAAAATATGAGAAACCCATACGTTTACTTTAGTTTGTCTTCAGTATTTTTACATAGTTGCCAGATATTGGCAAATTATGAGCGGTCACACAGTTAGAACCATAGTGTCTGATGAACTGAATATTCCAGTCGAATAACTTTGGCAACAATGTTAATAGCAATAGTCCTAATTCTTGGCGGCTCTACAAAGAGTCCTCAACATAGTCAAAACAGGACTTACGAATGATTGCACCTTCTTATCTATCTCTGTTTCTTGTATGTGCCTTTGTGATGATGAATCGAAAGTGTGAAATTTATTGAGGTGAAGAAAGTGAAATGCGTGAAAAGTTGTTTTGGATACAGAGAAAAGTTCATTTTGGCTGATGATTCGAGGAGAAAATAAATACTGTTTGAAAGTAAGTACTACGAATTTGAACTTAAACCGATTCAGGTAACTTCCTTCAGTTTTCACAATCGTTGAAACTTTTTTTTGTAAAATATACCTGATTAGGTTATACGGTGAAAATATTTATTGTGACTTTTGTTGAGATTATTCATCCATATATTTTCAATTGACGGAAATAGATATTGCTGAATCACTTCAATGCATATGTGAGAAGATACGATGTACAAATTTACATCCATTTATATAAATAAATGCTTATATCTGATCTTTTTTAAGCTAAATGAAGAACCTCCCCTTTGGGTGTTTTTGGAAGTTACCTCTACTGTCAACCCCTCACTTGGTCTACCATCAGGTACATATCTATCTGTTTATTATGTATTTATCAGTGTGAAGAAAATATATTTAATCAACAGGAAAATGTGTTTTGATTTGGCAACAAATATTGTTGTAATCTTTCATTGTGAATGAGTTCAAATGAATTGAATTGTTTTAAAAACCTGCACAGCAAACGAATACACTAAAAAACTTTTAAGTGCAGAACAAACTGACTTAGATTGACATACGGAGTAAGTACCTAGCTAAATAATAATTAATAATTTATGGTTCATGATGCATTATTTTAGCTTAGAAAGAGCCTATTTCTCAAATATCTGATATTAAAATCGCTTAATTGCATTTTTTAATTTCAGATATAAATTTGTCATTTCTCATCTGAACTAAGTCAGTGCTAATTAACACCGAACAGGTTATTGCAACCTCACTAAGCTAGTGCAAATTAAGACTGAAACGGTGCGATTTCACACCGAAACCGATCTGACTCATAAAGTATTTCACACTACTAAATTGTGAAAAATAACTGAGTCAGTGTCAAAACACACTGGATGATCAATTGAGATAACACCGCTCTAGTGTGATTTAACACCAAACAAGTGCAAAGTCGCAACGAACCGAATGAAAATCACACTCGCTTCAGTGTCAAAGTTGATTTATTTATATGAAAAAAGCAACTCCTTTGAAATCATAAACACACCAGAAAATTTTTGAACGTCGGTGTTATTTTAGAAGGTGCGAAATAACACCAAAAAATCAGGACTTCTGAGGAAATACAGCTGGTGTTCAAATATTTCTTAGAGTGTGAGGCTATCGAGGACATAGGGCAGCAACTCTTAGTTTTTTATTGAAACCGAATTGAAAAAAAAATCAATATAAATAGTATTTTTATCATTGAACATGCAGCATAACCCTTTAATTTAAATTGTAAAGCGTGCGGAATAGCTACCTTAACACACGGAACGGAGTGTGTTAAAGGTTGCAGAACTCGCAAACAGTATCACTTCTAATATTATCTAATCGTATATTATACATATCAGACAACTTCGAAATCTGCAATAAAATCCCGAGTAACCATCAAAAAAGAGTTTCAGGAATAACTTCATATATAATATGTAGATAATTTCTCAACAGAAAAATTCTTACGAACACTTCGATCGGTTGCCCGACTGCTGCGGGTGTGAATCTGCAGGCTCACTCCCACGAAAAAATGTACTTTGTTTGAACTTTGTCACGTCCCTCGGACTCATAAATTTCCCACAAAGATTCTCTCACAAAGGGAGAAAAATCATATCTAACACGCTAACTCAAATTTATAGTTATCGGTTGTTGATTTCGCCATGGAAGGAATTCAATGAACAACATCCTTTACACGAGGTTCCTAGGGATTTCTCTGTTCAGAAATATTGACGTTTAGTATCCTAGAGGCTTCTCCGGATTGCCTACAGACGCTCGAAAGGAAAATCTTGTGAACGAATGATTTCCAGGACGAAATCTCTAGGTAAGTAATTGTTCGAACTTTCCGAAATGAAGGGAAATTATTATTCGGCAGGAAGAATCAAGCGGAAAATTAATCAATTGAGGAGATTTTGTTCGTAGAGTATGTTTCACGATTCGTTGAATTCCATGGAAAGTGGGAAATATACCCAATTGGTTTCAATATTACCTTACCGTATACTTTACTCATCAGTTAACTTCGAAATCTGAGACGAAATCATGAGTGACCATCAAAGAAGACGTATTCTTCTATCCGGTATGCCATTATTCAAGAAAAAATCCAAAGAGAATTTCTCAACAGGAAGATTCCCGACTGCTGCAGGTGTGAATCTGTAGGCTGACCTCCAGGAAAAAATGTAGAGCGCTCGTTCTACTTAAACGAGTGCTATATCGTTTTGCCCAAATGTCTGTAGTTTTCGAATTTTGAGCCGAAAATGATGTCAAACAATAGGATTAGACTCTCTGATGACGAATTCGTGGTCATCATCCGTTAGCACAATAACTTCCGAAGGAATCGTCTTAGAGACTTAAAATTTTCAGGGTGAATTCGGTTCCCAAATCGCTCGATTGAGTTCGTTTACCAAACAAATCGTACAGGGTGTTCCGTAAAATATGGCAATTCAAAATTTTTGTTCCTCAATATCTCAAACAGAACGAAACAGATCAAAATGAAATGTTGCGGCCATATGCAAGATGCAAATTTTGTGACCATAAAGTAAACACAACCATAGAAAATTTAATCGGAATATTGAAAACAGGAACCTTCATATTTCCATTAAAACGTATCCTATTCAAATGAAATTCATTTTTTGAATGGAGAATGATACACTGAATGTTCATGCAAAATTTTGTGGCCATAGTGTTTATAGAACTATAAAAAATTCAATGTGAATATTGCAAAAACAACACCTTGTCTCTATCAAGTGAATGTATTTTTTTGAATTAATACTTATATGCAGAATAATTTATGCAACATTTCAAAAGGATTGCATCATCAGAACCATAGAATTGAATTTTTTTTGATCATTTATTTTTACACAGTTAATTTTTTAAATAATTTCCAGAATATTATTCCGATTATGCTGAAATTATGCATTTATATAGTTGGTATCAGTCGAAAGACTCATATAAAATTTCGAGGTAGATAGATAGATTTATTCATATTCTCATAAACTAATCCATTATGTTAAGAGATAACGTCAAACAAAACAAAAGTACAAAATCTCAACCTACAAGTAAATAAAGAGCGCTCAGATCAAGATGAGAGGAACTCCTGAATGCTGTAGGGTTCTCTTTCTATTAGAAATTTTTTCAAGGTAGATTTGAAGAACTTGAACATTTTTATGGTTTGTATAATCTTAGGAATCTTATTGAAAATGGTAATACAGATATACTCGGCATTTCTCTCAGTTAGCGTTAAATTATGTTTTGGATAATGCAAGGAAACATGCGCCTGGTTCTATCTATGTTCTCGTATCGACTGAAATAAATTTCTCTATTTTTATGAAAGGTTAAAGTCTTATTGCTCCATCAAGGAACGGGCGCTTGAAAGCTCCTGCTCAGGGTTTTTCTTGATTTTTTTGAGCTTGTCACGTTCTCCAGTCTCATAAATTTCCCACAAAGATTCTCTTATAAGGCGAGGAAACTCCTATCTAACACGCTAACTCGAATTTATAGTTATCGGTTATTGATTTCGCAATGGAAGGAATTCAATGAACAACATCCTTTACACGAGGTTCCCTAGGGATTTCTCTGTTCAGAAATATTGACGTATAGTATCCCAGAGGCTTGTCCGGATTGCCTACAGACGCTCGAAAGGAAAATCCTGCGAACGAATGATTACCAGGATGAAAGCTAAGTAAATTGTGCGAACTTTCTGAAACGAAGGGAAATTATTATTCGGCAGGAAGAATCAAGAGGAAAATGAATCAATTGAGGATATTTTGTTCGTAGAGCATAAATCTCACTATTCGTTGAATTTCATGAAAAATGGGAAGTGAGGAATATACCTAGTTAATTTCAATATTACCTAACTGTATACTTTAATCATCAGTTAACTTCAAACTCTGCAAAAAAGACGTATTCTCCTATCCGTTATGCCATATAAAAGAAAAAATTCAAAGAGAATTTCTGAACAGAAAAATTCCTACGAACACATCGATCGGTTAGCCTGAATGCCTGCAGATATGAGGCTGACCCCCAGGAAAAAATGTACTTTTTTTGAACTTGTCACGTCCCTCAGTTTCATCAATTCCTCACAAATATTCTCCTATAGGGCGATCAAACTCTATCTAACACGCTAAATCGAATTTATAGTTATCGGTTATTGATTTCGCAAAGGAAGGAATTCAATGAACAACATCCTTTACAGGGGGTTCTCTAGATTGTTCTGTTCAGAAATATTCGGTATTTTCACTCAGTTGAAAAATTTCTCGAATATAAGAGGTGTAACAGCCCGTTTATTTTGGTAAAAGTCACGTTTGAAGCTGTCATTTTTTGAAAATTGACAAAAAAAAACAAGCCATTAATAAAAATGGAAAAATATACGCTTCAAGAACGCATTGGTATTATTGAAATTCACTATAAAAATGGTGAAAATTTGGCAGAGACGGTTCGTACAACTCGAACATTTTTTTCAATCGTGAGGCACTTTGTCGGACCGCAATAAGGAAATTGGTGTAAAAATTTGAGCTGCTAGGGCAAGTTAGTGATGTAAAAACCCAGGTTGGTCCATTCCTCGTCGTTCTTTGAAATTAGGCATTCCACAAACGTCATTACACCGTATTTCTCATGAAGATTTGGGTCTTAAGACTTATAAAGTTCAGTTAACACAAGAACTCAAGCCGACCGATCATCAACAACGTCGTGTCTTTGCTGATTGGGTCGTTGAAATGCATGAAAATGATCCGGAATTCCATCGAAAAATCATCTTGAGTGATGAGGCCCATTTCCACTTCGGGGGCTTTGTCAACAAGCAAAATTATCGCATCTGGGGCTCGGAAAACCCAAGAGTTATTGTGGAAAATCCTCTCTATTCTCAACGTGTAACTGTTTGGTGCGGTTTATGGTCCAGCGGAGTCGTTGGATCTTACTTTTTCGAAAATGAGACTGGATCAACAGTTTCTGTGAATGGATTGCACTATCGAGAGATGATTAATGTTTTTGTTTGGTCGAAATTGAATAGTATTGATCTGAACAACGTTTACATTTAACAAGACGACGCTACGTGTCACACAACGAATCCATTAATCTTTTGCGGGAAAAGCTTCCGGACCGTGTTATATCTCGAAGAGGTGATCACAATGGCCACCCAGATCTTGTAATTTAACACCTTGCGACTTCTTCCTCTGAGGCAACATGAAAGAGAAGATCTACGCCAATAGATCAGCGTCGATTCAATTTTAGTTCGTTAGGCTATCGAGGACATAGGGCAGCCACTCTTAGTTTTTTATTGAAACCGAATTGAAAAAAAAAATCAATATAAATAGTATTTTTATCATTGAACATGCAGCATAACCCTTTAATTTTAATTGTAAAGCGTGCGGAAAAGCTACCTTAACACACGGAGCGGAGTGTGTTAAAGGTTGCAGAACTCGCAAACAGTATCACTTCTAATATTATCTAATCGTATATTATACATATCAGACAACTTCGAAATCTGCAATAAAATCCCGAGTAACCATCAAAAAAGATTTTCAGGAATAACTTCATATGTAGATAATTTCTCAACAGGAAAATTCTTACTAACACTTCGATCGGTTGGCCCGACTGCTGCGGGTGTGAATCTGCAGGCTCACCCCCAGGAAAAAATATACTTTGGTCTCGACTTTGTTTGAACTTTGTCACGTCCCTCGGGCTCATAAATTTCCCACAAAGATTCTTTTATAAGGCGAGGAAACTCCCATCTAACAAGCTAACACGAATTTATAGTTATCGGTTATTGATTTCGCAATGGAAGTAATTCAATGAACAACATCCTCTACACCAGGTTCCCTAAGGATTATTCTGTTCGGAAATATTGACGTGTAGTATCCCAGAGGCTTCTCCGGATTGATCCTGCGAACGAATGATTTCCAGGACGAAAGCTATAAGTAATTGTGCGAACTTTCCGAAACGAAGGGAAATTATTATTCGGCAGGAAGAATCAAGAGGAAAATAAATCAATTGAGGAGATTTTGTTCGAAGAGCATGAATCGCACGATTCGTTGAATTCTATGGAAAATGGGAAGTGTGATATGAAAAAAATGAATTAAGTTACTCAACTGCCGATTCTATCGGTTGTCCAATTCGTTTTTTTTTTGTGACATTCATCTGAGTGGTGGAAGTGTAGAGTCCTCGAAAACACAATTTAAAATTATTTCCATAAATGCAGGGTGATCCAATACAAAGCTATAGACCAAAGGTACATTTTTTTAAATGTGACAGCCTGTTAAGGATCTCAAAAATGGAAAGGCAACTTCAAATTATGATGAGTTTCTTCAGATCACTCTGTACATTTGTTCCACCATTTACGAGATAATTTGAAATATGGTGTCATTTTAAATTGTAATTTATCAAGAAACCATTTACGCAAGATACAATGGTTTTGATTAGACACATTAGCTAGTCTCATAAAGGAGAAAAATTGAACTCTGGAATGTATACAGCATCCTTATGAATTATCAAACATTACTACGAAACATGGTGAAAAACTTTTTTATTTCAAATAGCACACCCGGTATTTCATCATGTCGTTGAACGCAAAAATTAACTTCGAGACTTTTGTCATAAGATTTTTCTATAGCTTAACCCTATATTTTCACCGCAATTTCCGATTTTCATTCAAACTAGTAAACCAACATTTTAAGTAGTACGTGTTCGATATGTAGTGAATTGAAAATCGAGAATTGCTGAGAAACAAACGAAAACCTTCTGAAGAAGTTTCTAAATTATTATAATTTTTGCGTTCAACGAGATGATGAAATACCGTGCGTGCCATTTGAGATTTAAAAGTTTTGGACCTCTATTCGTAGTAGTTTGAGAATTTATTAGGATCACTCTGTACATTCAAGAGTTCAATTTTTTTTCTCTCTATGGGACTAGCTAATATGTCTACTCAAAAACCATCGTCTGTATCGCTTGCGTAAATGGTTCCTTGAAGAATTACTATTTGAAATGACTCCATATTTCAAAATTTTCACGATTATCTCTTAAATGGTGCTACAAATGTACAGAGTGATCTGAAGAAACTCATCATAATTTGAACTTGCCTTTCCTTTTTTGATTTCCTCAACAGGCTGTCACATTTAAAAAGTGTAAATTTGGCATATATCTTTGTATTGGAACATCACGTATAAATGGAAATAATTTTAAATAGTGCTTCAGATTACACTTCACTAACCATGAGAAATTATTTTCAAAATATCATCATTTACACCCTCAAATGACCATCGCGTCAGTAATGGGCCACCCGCTATATGTAGGTACAGTGGCGGCAAGGGAAAAGTGAACGACTCTACAGAGTATATGAATTTTTTTCAGATAATTAAATCAGGTTTTAGCCATAGATTTATAATACTAACTTTAGTCCGTTCACGAAAGTTTGAGCGCATAGTAGGCGTTTCTTTATTATCTGAAGTTGGCAGTATTTGCTGCCATAACGTAAAATAAAGTCAACGTTGCCGAATGTACCCGGCCTCGTTCAACGAGCTTGCGAGTTATCAGAGAAATTTATGCAATATTGACAACATTGCGTATCAATCTGACAAGAAAATAAAGAACATAACCTAAAATTTTAATATACACAGTGGAATATGCCAAATTTCCATGGCCAACCGACGGCTCAACCTTTCGTGAATGGACTATAGATGGCGAACCTGTCAAAAATTTGAGGCAAACGGCGGCCATTTGCAGTTTGGGGTGAATTTGAGAGGTGTCACTTTTTCTATGAATTGAAATATGTATTAGAATGACCAATATTCCTTTATTTATTTTATTTCAACGAATTAAAATGATAGGATTACCAATATTGTTTAATTTTTAATTCGATATTTAGAATGAATACCACTATTTAAATCTATGGGAGATGATTACCCTTCAGTAGGGTCCTGTAGCGGTCTTAGAAGAACAGAAGATTCGAAAATCATCACTTGGAACGCCAGACCTGGTTTAAAACACCCTCCTGGCCCAAGAGCAAGAATTATACATATTTTGTTTCTGAATATTGAAGGTATTTATTCGAATAGTTGTTTTAAGTTACCATTTTGTAAAAACGGCGAGGCAGGGTTTTTTCTACTGAGGTTTTTCCCTGTGCTCTGGTATCATACGACAGAATAGTATGGTACCCCGTTTTGCACCAACCTCAGCTAGGGACTTTTTTGTTTCATGTATTGTATTATTTTAGCTCTCAATTCAAAAGAATATATATAACTAATCACGAGAATCGAAAATATTTATAATTTTAATAGACCGAAATGTCAGAGTTCACAGAACACTATAATACATAACATAATACATTTTAATATATAGAGGTCGTTTTTCATCACTTCTTCCAAAGGAACGTCTATGTTTCGATCAAAATTCGAGCAGGGACCTATTATAAATCTATGAATTCGAGCACAGATTGCTTTAAACATAAAAATATTTGTGGTTCACCCCAAACTGCAAATGGCGGCCATTTGCCTCACTGTTTTCTACGTGACAGTAAGGAAGTTCGACGTCCAGTCAGTATTATAGGTCCATGGTTTTAGCACAGGATAGTTATATTCTGTCATATATGTCACAGAGGGTTGGCAATTCATATCCTTCACAACTACACCTTTTACAGTAGTCCGGTCTATTTAGACATTCGAAGTTACATAAAGTCCCAACAAGCTGAATTTCTGTGAAGTTGTTCAAAACATAATTATAAACAATGTCTAAAAGTTCCTCAGCATTCCCCTGTAAGGAAAAAATTTAATTCAAGGTCAAAGGTCAAAAAAATGAGTTTTCGCGATTTTCAGCAAAACGGTAAGTTTTATCATAAAAGTACTTCAGACAAAAATTGTAGATCATAAAATTATCTATAAAAAATGTATCAATACTTTTTTTCTTACGAGCCACCGTTTCGGAGATATAACGATTCAAAAAGTTATAAAAGTCGTTATCGTCATAATAGGCACACGTTTCCACGCCACCTATGTGTACTTAGCGCGTAGTTATAACTTTTTGAATCGTTATATCTCAGAAACGGTGGCTCGTAAGAAAAAAAGTATTGATACAATTTTTATAGATAATTTTATGATCTACAATTTTTGTCTGAGGTACTTTCATGATTAAACTTACCGTTTTGCTGAAAATCGTGAAAAACTCATATTTTGACCTCTGACCTTGAATTAATATTTTCCTTACAGGGGAATGATGAGGAACTTTTAGACATTGTTTATAATTATGTTTTGAACAACTTTACAGAAATTCAGCTTGTTGGGACTTTATGTAACTTCACTCTCATTTTTTGGTCTAAATAGACCGGACTACAACAGTTGTAATTCAGGAAACGTAAAATGTAATTCAGAAACGGTAATTTGAAATTCAGAAAAGGAATATCTTTTACACTGGGTTCCCTACCCTAGAAATTATTCAGTTCTGCCTACAGACGTTCGAAAGGAAAAATCCAGCGAAGGGATGATTACCAGGATGAACTTTCCGAAACGAAGGGAAATTATTATTCGGCAGGAAAAATCAAGAGGAAAATGAATCAATTGAGGATATTTGGTTCGAAGAGCATGAATCTCACGATTCGTTGCATTCCATGGAAAATGGGAAGTGTGATCAGGAAAACAATTGAATTAAGTTTTTCAACTGCCGATTCTGTTGTCCAATTCGTTTTTTTTTTGAGCGATTCATTAGAGTGTTCCGCAAAAGTATACAGTGTTCAGGATGGTTACATTTATATGGTTGAGTACTACATTTCCTAAATTAAAAGAGGAAAAGTGATATGAATTTTTGTTCTCTTTTCTTGAGAAACATAAACTACTGAATACTTCAAGTCGCTAAGGTGTCCAGTTTTTGTGCTGAACGGTGGTTTTAGAATTTGGCCAATATCTATGATCGACTATTACTTTCGCTGTATTGTGACAACGCTTTTGAACTGAAAACACCTTCAAGGCACTTTTTTCAGTATGTTCCACCAGAGTGATCGAAATGTTTGTGCCGTTTCTGAGAAGTGGGAGAAACATTTTTTTCTATTGAAAACCAATGTGTGCTATGCTGTTTTTCAATCTGTTGTTCGCTTATTTAAAAATATATAACATTATATAAATTCGATTTCATCATATCAAATTCTTCCAGAAAACATTTTCGATCATCATCTTATTCAAGCAGGCTTTTATTCCGCACAAACTAGGACCCTTACAGGAGGGTTTTGGGGGTCCATACACCCCCCCCCCCCCCCGAAATGTTGTGAGTTATTTTTTGTTGCAAAAAAAATCTTT
This sequence comes from Propylea japonica, assembly GCA_013421045.1. Taxonomy (NCBI): domain Eukaryota; kingdom Metazoa; phylum Arthropoda; class Insecta; order Coleoptera; family Coccinellidae; genus Propylea; species Propylea japonica. The sequence goes on along the minus strand of JACDNR010000057.1, from coordinate 3,195 downwards.
CATTTTGCACTTAAACCAAACCAGAATTTTAACAGAGAATATAATTAGAAGACGCATTATCGATGTATTCTTCACTACTTCCAGAAAAAATAAAAACGTAATTAAAGCAGAATTTGAAATATGGAAATGTCAATGAGCTCATTTCAAAATCGGCTTTTTAGAATGCTTGGATGAGTGCAATCAGAATATGTATCCGAATATCTACATCCTACTACAAATTTAGCTACGATTCCAGTATCTACTGCTACTCCATAAGGAAGTTTTTCAGAGAATTAAAAATTACCTACGCAATTCTTCTTGCGAACGTAGATTGAATGGGTTGGCTCTTATAAATATTCATTATAGTGTGAAAATTAATTAAAATGAAGTGGTGGTTGACCAATTCGCTAGAAAAAAAGACGGATAGACTTTAACTGAAGGAATTCACCATAAAAAATATTGTTTTGTGTTTTCTCACTGTTTCATTTGTAATACCTAGTCATATATTGTTGCCACTATTTTGGAGTAAAACATTAAAAAACTCTATTTAGTTTCAATGAAAGCACACATCCACACTAATTTCATATTGATTCATCCTGTAAGTATTGTTTGGAAATAATATTGTTTTTTAAGTGTTTTGTGGACTGAATAAGAATTAAATTTTGAAGCGACTCCACAATTCCCTGCACCTACAAAGTCAATGGCAACTGTCAAAACCCCCCTCCCCCCGAAATTAATTTTTGGCTACGCCTTTGGAGTAACGTGCAAATATGTGGAAAATAGGTTCTATGACCTTTCATTAAAAACATATCCCCTGTGAAATATACATCCAGTATAGTAGTTTAAAATGCTACTTGGGTAGTCCGTTCATCATATGCTTCTGATCTGACCTCAAATTATTTTTCTCTGTTTTCAATTCTTAAAAGAGTTTGAGGAAAAGCAAATGTTTTCCCGACTTGATTAAAAAAGCAATTTCAAATCGTTTTGAGGCAAGACAAAATGATACAATGGATCAGAAAAATGTATTAATAGATCTAATGATATAAACCAACTTGTAGATGATAACATTGCAAGGAAGAATGGAATTATTCCATTCGATTTGATACCTCTTCATTCCCCGAAACTTCTGGACTTTCCCTCGTATGAAACACCGCTAACGATATTATCGAAGGAGAAGCTGAATTAATCAGATTAGATCAGATTCGATTGATGTCGTGATCTGCCCTGCGATCGCGATTAGGTCGTAACCACACTATAGTAATCCTCAAGAATGTTACTTTCTTTGCAAGGTCATTTGTCAAGGAAACCTCTTCATATCGGAAACTATTCCAACCATGTTTTTCCAGTAAAAGTCACATTAGCTATCCAACAATAAATGTTATGAAATCTCCGAAAAAATATGTAAAGTTCAAAAGTTTTTTTTTTTAATTTACTAATTATTTCGGTTTCAACATTTTTATGAGTATCGAGGAGTTAGCCCGATGCCTCAACCCTCAACCTGGAAGGTCAGCGTTTGATTTCAGAGTATCGTTCTCTTAGGTAAATTGCTTCTCTACATGAAATGTACCTGCCCAGCCTGTTGGTCTTCATATATTTTCTCACACAAAAATCGCATAATACATCAATTTGTATAGTTAAAAAGAAATAAAATAAAAGAATAAAAATATTTTAGGTGATGTCTGTAAATCCAAACTTGAAGTATATTATTAAGAATATCGACTTGGAATTTTGACCTACCGTTTTTTATAATAACTACTTGAAAAGAAATATTTCTTCATTATATTATCATATCATACCATTTCTGCTATGTCGATGGAACTCAATATTTTTACGATGACTTCAGAGAAGGTGATCTATAATAATTATACTAGTATGGTTTTTTTTCTGTTTCAACTGACGATTCGTGAGGATTATGAGGACGGACGAAAACGTGTGGAAGTTCTTACCTCTATCCATGATTTAATGATTGTTTTGGGGAGGATGAACAAATTCGTACCCTAATTATATCAATTTTGTTTTTTATATGTTTATATAACAAAAAAATGATCAACATTACAAGAAACAACCGCTGTATAAAAAAAATCGATCGTTTTCTCCTATACGAATGAACTATGCATAACAAGAATCATAAATAGGACGCTGTCTTTAGTCTAAGGTCCCTGCGCTACCAATTTGATCTGACATTCATTCAATTTTCGAATTGATGTTAGTTTCGATGAATCAGGTCCGGTCCACAAGCGAAAATTTTCTGGAACCATAGTTAGACGAAGCAGGTTTCCAATGTTGGGCAATTTACTCCTATAAGATAGACCGATAGTATTATATTACCTTGTTTTGTTCCTCCTCTCGCAATCATTGAATTTTCACCAAAAATTAGTGAAACTCTTTCTTTTACAAAACCAATTTCCAATTCATTTCTCCACAACTAGATGGTTTGGTCATAGGCCCTATGTGTTTTTTTATACTGATCTGTTGGTTGATTCTATATTTAATTTCAATTTCAAAATTTCTAGATGATAGAGGGAAATTCTTGATGGGTTCCTTCTGTTCTGTATTTCCGATACGGAAGACAAAAAAAAAACATTAATTCTCCTCTCCACTTGCCCATTTATATCCTTGAGAGCAGGTAGCCAGCTTGAATAAAAATCTGGTTTTTTTTCTTTTCTCAGAGTCCCAATTGGAGAATTAGGACCCTATTTTAAATTTTTATACCTTTTTTGACCTGCCTACAATCCGTTTGCAGAAAATTTTTGGGGTTTAGGAACCTGTTCTGAATACACCTGCGGTAGATATTTCATTCTGAAACCCGCCATACAAGGGAGCCGTGATTTCACCATGGTGTGAAATATAGAAAAAAATCAAGAGCTTACGTTTAGAGCCACCAGACCTTGGAGTGAATAATCTTTGCCAGGACCAACAGGGTACATGTTAACCTACGGACAAATAAAATTTATATATGACACCATATCACTTTTTCCAAGTTAGTAGTAATTATTATAATTATTATTATTGTTTTTATTTTATAATATACGAGTTAAAGAAACCCCATATAAACTCAAAAAAAATAACTATAATAGCTCAAAGTATAGTAAAAAGAAATGAAATGAATATTTCCTAAAAAAAAGATTCATTCATTGGCAAATTGAAAAGCTAACTAAAAACAATATAGTCATATTGAAGCACTAGATTTCCAGGAGTCATATCTGTTCTTTAATA